>QKQZ01050873.1:0-35053 GCA_003595255.1 Solenopsis fugax
ACTTTATTTGTGTCTTATAGAGAGCAAAAACTGCAACTAGGTCCGATTTACCCCACTCTCCCCAAATATAAGCGTTAAGACAAAATATTTAGATTTCTATTTTGTTGAGATGTTGCTGCAGAAAATATAGAGATCTATAGAGATTTAATCAATCTGTGTGATCTCTATAATCTATAGAGATTTAATTAATCTCTACTATATATATAGGTCAGACTGGATTTGAAAAAGATGAGTCAAGCGTAGGTCATGTGTGCCGAATGCAATGAACATGTTAATTGTCCACTGAAATGCATTCAACCAAAAAGCACTTTTTGAAAACCGAGCAGTTCGTAAATTGAGGTTGCTGTCTATAGCTATATGACAACCAAAAAATTCCCAACAGCTGTCCGTGACGTGCTTTTATATTGATGCTATACAGCATCAAAATGCATTGTTTACATATTTATAATAGAGTTTAAATAAAGTATCAATAATATATAAATCATTTCAAACAATGTTATACTAATTGCTTCCCGTTTTACAAGAATTGTTAAATTATATCATACGATATTTTTTGTGTACCATGTTTTTTCTTAGAACAACAAATGTGAGACTTTATATAGTTTGAATTGACTTTCTTAACTAATGATATGTCAATATATATTTGTCCATAGAAAACGTAGGAGGAGTGGAGTTTACTGCGACCGCCTGTCAATATTACTGACAGACATTTCCATCCATGAATAATAAAAGCATTATCTTGATTCCAAGTATTACGAGAGTTAATAGAATGCATGGCGTGATATCGACGTGCATGAGATTGATGAAAATCTATCCCAATTCAATTACTAAATTCGTGGTAGCACATGTTCCGAGTAGTAAAATTACAGAGACTATCTTGCATAGACTGAAGAAAGATTATATTCTCATCATATAATATAAAATCTTTTTCATTTTTCATGCATTAACCATTCAAAACCGGTTTGAGACCATAGTACAAATGTATAATTTACATATAACAAAGAATGCTGTTTGTGTTTCAATCGTGTTACATAAAAAGTATTAAATTTCTTTAAAGTATTTATCACATGATAACACACATCTAATTTAATCTGATCTAAGTATCTTAATTTAATCTAAGTATATTTGAGTATAAAGTCTAAACAAAATTGATAAATGATCTATTATAAACGCTCGATTAATTTCTGAAATATCGCCAGCTTAATATTTTTCACAAAGATAAGTCAAGCATACTTTGATCGTTCACATAGTTATATCAGCTTGTTTTATACATTATGGGTACAATATGGGTGTTAAAGAGATAATCCTGGGCATTGTGCTATAATACATAAAGTTTATGCGCGCAGTATTCTTAATGTGAGAATATAGACTAACAAAAGTCGATAAAAGTGGCATAAAATGGCAGGAATTATGTGCACATTCTGATGCATTGATCCAGAATTGGGGTCAATGATTGGCATCTAAGGCACTATGACCCGGAATGATAAACGTTTGACATGCTGGTACCTACTCGGAATAGTGATCTAAAAGTTCATTTGCTTGAAACAAGCTCGTGTGATTACTTAATAATTTTGTTTAAAAAAAATAAAATTATTACACATAGTTTCTGACATTGATATGCGATGCATGTTTCACGATACTATACATTGTGCATATTTATCATACAATGCGACGACATTTGCTAGCATTAAGCTATAAATTATTCAATCGTATGCTATATTAAACGTAGCGAAAGTATGGAAGTTGTGGATTCAAAGGGAAAGGCAACAATAGGCTTTGAAGTACACTACATTATTAATCCATCAATGTGTACTATATTCGTTGATAACGAGAAATATAATTGTAATAAGATAGTTCGTCAAGTAAATAATACTCATGATAATAAATTGTTTTCATTATATACTTAAATCAGTGATTGTCGTAGTTTTCATTAAAAATAAAAATAATTTAATATGATAATTAATGACAATAATTATATTCAATTTTGCTAAAAATATTTTTCAACAAAAATAAAACTAGTTATTACAATGTACATTTAAAAATAATATCTTATATAATATAATTGTTTAACTCTGAGATTTTATTATTGACAAAGTATTAATATCTGTCTGATGCAACATTCGTTATTTGGATTTTATCTTGGAAAACAGAAAAATAATAGCGTATTCGTACTTCATTAGGTGAACTAGTGCGCACTAAATGCAGTAATTCAGCACAAACTCCAATAAACGATGTCGTTTTTAATACAAAACGCACTGAATGCCGCCCAATGAAAAACTCTATAAAAAAAATGCTTATTATTTCTATTTCGTCGAATTGAAACTTTTCTCAGGAAAATACTTATTTTCTGAAACGTCGATAATAATTGAATCAATGTCAATGTTTCATAAAAGATACTACTATAAATAATAAATACCGAGGTAAGTACCGAATGGCACAATCCCAGAGAGCTCTTTCTGAAACTGTCTTAAATCAAATATTCCTTCGCATGTGACACAGGGATTGCTATAAAGAGACAAACTTCGCCTTCCGTTTGCACGGCTGTAACTTTGTCGGAGCTTCTTTTCATATCCCATTATTCTGCTTTCATGATCGAAAGACCAGACCATCTTTGCGGAATAGTCATTGTATCATATGTCTTATAGTGTGTTTATTATACAATCAAACGACCGAGATTTTGATGCAAGAAAATGAAATCTAAATCGTCTATGTAATATCCACCTTTCCATGCCATTGTCCAATACACACGTACCACTGTGATTTGTTTTTGCTGTACAGTATACGATAATAAAAGCGTATCCAATAAAACCTGCAAAATGAAACTCAAACTTTATCACCGTGAAAATCCGCTCACGATTTTCACCGTTTACTTACGAATGGTCGATTTCTTCCGCAACGAAAGTAAAACAATTATAAGTTCCACGGACAATTTCAATAAAACTAAATAAAAAAACTAATTTAATAAATATACGAATAGTTAGACGTATCACGTGTTATTCATTGATATTCAACGTATCATATTTAAAATTTTATCTTTCATTAAATTATTATCTAAGATAATATAGAAAATATATAGGTAATAAGGCAAAATAATTGAATATGTAAATTTAAATATATATCGAATACATAACATGAGATAAACACACATTATTGCGAATTTTTCCTTTGAAACAGCACTTTCAAGTTCGATTGTCTTGACAACAGAGTAATGATCGGAAAAGCATCGATTCATCGCAATTCGTCACTTCTATCCGACAACGGCTGCACATAACGCCAGGAGTGCTTCCACTATTTTTCATCAATGTTCCGGCGAAAGGACATCAGTCTCGTCCGTTTTTTTTCAGCTTTTTACGGTTTCGACAAATGGATTTTACCTTCGTCTTGTTTTCACGCCTCCAATCTTCGTTTCTCATGGGGATCACGAGACATGGCGGCCTTTGAAAATGTTCAATTATATCTTTTAGGTTTCTTCATTGTAGAAGAAAGAGAAAAGATCTTTGTGTCGTGATAGAAAATATTGTAGAAACAAAAGAAGGGACCGAGTGGCAGATATTCTTATTAATCTCAAATCATAGATATTCATACATTTTACATATGATACAGATTGTATTCACATCGAAAATTGTCCAAGGATTTTGTAAAATATTGGATTTTCTCGATTCGATGTTTTATCTCGTCTATATTTTTTCCCGCCTAGTTGAGAAACCGAGGGGACGACGATTGTTTGAGATCTCATACTTTCTGATTTAAGATTATCCGTTGAAAAGTGGGAGGTCTGCAAAAAATCTACCCGACAAAGATTAATTCGCGATCCTACTTTTTTTATCTGTCGTCTTTTACATGCAAGTCGAACAAAAAGTAGTTGTCTATAATTGTTTTTTTATTTTAAAGTTGCTATTCCTCTGATAAAAATATCAGTTATATAGAACGTTTCAAGTTTATCATAAAAAAGATGTATTTTTACATCAATTAATTTATATTGTGTGTATATTATAAATGTAAAAGCATTATTGTTGTTGGAAATTTATGCAATTCAATGGTCCAATTTCTCTGTAAAATTTAAAAATCTTATATATAATTTCATAGTATTTTTTGTTCATACGACTAACAGTAAATAATTCAGCCACTTTATTTCATGAAAAAGAAAACAAAAAATTTGATAAAAGAGTAAATTATTATTAATAAATTCACATGTCGTAAAATATCTTTATGAATAAAAACGAAATTAATGCTTCTTGATTAAACGTAAATAAATTATAGTTTTGTCGAATAATTAATCATGATTAAATAATATCAAACCGGTGACAAAAGTACAATGTATTTATGAAATTTCAATAATGTTTCTCATGTTTTAGTATTACTTTTGGTTCGTACCTAAAATATAAATTTTTCATAAAGTTCAATGTATATAATGTGTCATTTAATTAATTTAATGTATATAAAGTATAATGTAATAGAATATAAAATATAATATAATAGTTAAGAGAATGTAATAGCCAGTGTTTGCCGTTATCTATATAAAATTATCTAGATAATCATCTAGATAAGAAAATAGCTTCATCTTATCTGTATCTAGATTATAATAATATATATTATTTTCATCTTTATCTTAAATAAAAGAAATATTATCTTGTTCAAATTATCTAAGATGATGCGAATAACAAGATATAAAATATTGTCTTTAATCTCAGCCTTCAAGTTTTACTATTTATCCTAACAGATTTTTTCAGGAGTTGCTTTCTGAAATTCATTATCAGTAGTGAAAATCTGTAGATACGTAATGTCAACTATAGATTTTTAGTACTGGCAGTATATATCGGAACGTAATTCAACAGAAGTGGAATATAAAAATTGTCCCAAAACTATAAAACTCGAAAATTTACAAAATATTTGTCAGTCATTATATAATGTGAATTATAGGTATTTATATATTCCTTCTATTTTTAACTTTGACTTTTATATGCGTATTGATTTAAATTTAACGAGAAATATTTTTGTTAGATTAAATTATTTGAAGAACTTTTGTTTTTAAAAAATAATGATTTAGAAATAAAAATATTAACATATTTCATATCCTACATTGTTTGCTCAATAACAATATTATCTGAAAATTATCTAAATAAAACTATATATATTTTTATCTTTTATCTAGATAAATTAAAATTAAATTATCTTTATCTTATCTAAGATACATTTACATTTAATTTATCTTATCTTTATCTAAATAAATTTTAAGTTATCTAAGCGCAACACTGGTAATAGCTAATGTAATTATAATGTATTAATAGTTAACAGAAAACATAAATATGCGCGTATCGATAAAAAATTTTCGTATATTTAAACTATAAGATATTTCATTAACATAATATGTAAAATAATGCTCTATCATACATTGATTTATTTTTGATTATTCATTATTATGAGAATTCTTGTTATATGATAAAATCGGTTATTCCATTTCAACGGCATATTTAAGCGAAACTAGAGATTGGTACAATCGAAAGCGTCGTCCTCCGGATTGACTAGATTATCTCTCGTTGCAATTCTCCTGGAGAATGAATCACCTTTTATCTCTAGGGAATTCTTTTCTGGAGAAAGATTATCATTCCGAATCCACCGGATATTATTCGCAGATAGTGGAGAACGCTATATCATTATTCTCCTTGTGTTGTCATACACAAACGCATGAAAACTGAGAAATAATAGAACTGTTAAAAGATTGAGTGAGAGCGAGATATATTACACTTCACACAATGTTTTATAATGCTACTTAAAACTTTATTATTTCAGAAATTTCATATTTTAAAAAAGACTTTATATTAGCTTATTTAATAAGAAACTATTTCAATATTTTATGAAATAATATACGATATAATATTCTAAAAAATTTATTATTTTAGGATTTATAATTTTTTTTATAACATAGATTGAGCAACGTAAGCAACATTTTTATAGTCAAATGTACTCGATTATAAATAAATACAAGGAATAAAACAAAAAGTATGCAATAATAAATAAATATTATGTCTACAACTATTTTTTTTTAATAGGAAAAATCTCAATTAGACCTAGGTGATGAAAGAGCAAATTGCATGTCTTTACGCATTCTTCAGATGCTGTTCGACATGTATTGGTACTATGCTATTAATGCTAATAGCATCTTTATATGTCGCAAAGTACTTACCAACTTGGGTCTACAATTTTCCTGAATGCGAAAAAGGTTGAAACGACAGGAAGGTTGATAAAAGAACTCGACAAAGAGAGAATGAGCTGTTGCTTAAAGGAGGAATATTTTGAATACGTGCCAACGTGTTCACCGTCGGTGCTAGTTCAGATGTTGCCAAGTATTAACGATTGATATAGGAAAAAAAAAGAATAAAAAATAAATGGAAATGCGTTTCAATGCTTTCGATATCGTTTCACTTAAATGGTATTTCTTACTTTAAAATTAAATCGATTACATTTACCATCTATAAATAATCCATCTATGTACATTTTAGTTCGTTAATAAAAAATTATTCAATACTTTATCACGTTTAATTAATGGAAGTACGCGAAGTCAATGGAAGTTGCATGTTATCTGCATAACAATTTTATTTTAGTAGTTAAAAAATGTGTATTTATAGCGACTGGTTAAGTGGTGCTCGACAATAAGTATCGCATAAGTGAGCCTCGTGGGAATTTTGAAAAAAGTAGGACGCAAAGAAGTACGAAGAATGTAGAAATACGAGTAGGCAAGTAAATAAAAAATTCACATTTAAATTTCTATAAAAAAATTCACCTTTAGAATCTTATTTATTAGAGTCATCGATAATGTTGCAGCACGTGACATAGTTAATAATAATACACGTGTCGCCGTGTTAAGGTTTGCATTAAAAAACGTGCAATAGAAAACTGCGCTGTTAATGTTTTCAGTGCGTTTTGAATTTAAACATCTTTTCTGTTGACATTAATTTATGTACTTCTGCAAAATGCGAAGCATCTACGCGTAATTTTTGCATTTGTCGGCAGAAACTTATTTACCGTGAATGTGCTAGAGATGTTCCATATAAATGACGTACTTTTTTTTAGTTCAAGTGACTTTTTCACTCTTTAATGTCAAGGCAAAAAATTTTTTAGCGGTTTATATTCAGTAAATATTTTATTATCATGTTTGAGATTTTTTATAAATGCTATATTTATTACGTTTTGACTGTATAAAAATATAATTTCTCAAAGATACGTTAAAATCATAAAAACGCTCTAGAATGATCTTTTTACATTTTTTTTTAAATATAAAATATGCAATTTTATTATAATATAAACTGTGCAACATTTTAAAATTATAAATTAAAACGCAGTAAGATGTTTCGTATTAATTTGATTCACAAAACGGATTGTTAAAATCATTTTCGTTGTGGATGAAAATATTTGGTGATCGATCGAACATGTCTAACGATCAGAGCGAGGCGGTGCGATTTTATTCATTTCTGCAACGATGGCGGTCGTCTAAGTGGTACTCCAGACCTGAGTGGACGAAGCCCCTTCGTGTAGGGACGAACGAACAGAGAGAGAGAGAGAGAGAGTCGTGGAGGAGAAAAAGGAAGTGACGAAAGGTGGATTGCTGACTGGTTGAAAAATTAATGGGTCGAGTGGTCGGGTTGGGTTGACGCGGGTGTGGGGAATTCAAAGGGTAGTACCGCGAGGTTTTGGTCGAGGTGTCGTTATTGAATGGCTTCGTTTAAATAAATTTTCCCGTCGACTAGATTTACCGACATTCGCTTTTCTTTCTAAGCTCCGTCCATTTCAAACGCTTCCAACACGCATTCGCGATTAATATTTATTTCTTCTTTTTCGTATTCCATTTAAAAAAATTGAGGTTATTTAAAGACGATCAAATCTTTCGAATTGAAACAAAACTCGAGAAATAGAATAATAAAAAAAGCTCTCTGATAATTAATGAGGATAAATAGAAGGCTAAAGGATTTCGTAAAATTTTCTTTTAGAAAAATTTTTGCTGTTTTTACCTTTTACGCTAGCTAATGTTATCATTTTTTCATCTCGCGGGCTTTTGCTTTTTCATGTCTTTGCTCAAGCCGAGCTAGAAAATTACAAGGTATTATGGACACGAACATATTATGCGTGCATGTAGCTAGGCACAGCATGCTGCGACACGGCCAATTTTATCTCTAGCGAAGTGTACTTCCTGAGCGCAACATGTTCCTTAATTACGATAGAGATACAGCGCTAAGCGCCGTCTGTTAGCATCTATGTAACAGTAACGCTTAATTCTAATAAACACCTCAGGTCCTCTCTGATTAGCGAGTAAAGCAAACGAGATAAACTCATTTTCGTAATATATACGTAGAAATAAATTTAATATATAGTAAATAATATGAAATAAATTGAATTAGTAATAAATTAGATATGCATTATATATGTATTATCCATTTTGTTCAATAAATATATAATTAATGTAAGTTAATGTAATAATATATAATTAAAATCTAATATAATAAATGCATTGAAAAGTAGTAGTGACATAAATACATTTACTAAAGTAATAGAATTATTGCGCTTCTAAATATAGTACTAAAAATTTAAAGTACATTTGTTATTAACTTTAAGTGCTAAAACAATAAATAAATAAGATAAAAATATATGTTCCATGTATTCTTTGTTTTCTGCATTATTAAAGACAAAAATAAGAATAATTTATGAAACGCTTCTAGGATTCAATTATGAAAGAAGATAGAGTTGGAGATGCTGATAATGTTCAAAAATTAATAATGTAAAAGAATTTTTTGATAAATCTTTGTGTGATTAAAATATAACATGAAACGATCAAACAATGAAAATATAGTGGAAGAGATAAAGTTGCGTATAAGCTTATCGATTTATTTCACTGAAAATACGTCCTTTAAAGAAAATAAAAATATCGTGCATTATAAGAGGCCGATCTTATTACGTAATTAAGATCTAATAAATTAGAGAGGGAGAGAGAGAAGGAGTATATCTTCATAAAGATATCTTTATAAAGGTGTTTTCAATATTAAAAAATGACTTTTTGCTTTATCATAATAATATTAATTATTGTTTAGATATCCATAAAATAACGTTAAAACATTAATCTGCCTGATGGTTAACCATTATTTTAGCCTAATTATAAGTTTGTTAGAAAGTAAAGAAGAATGTAATTATATCAAATAAGAATAAAACGCACAAAGCAAAGTAAAATTATAAATCACTGACGTAAAGAATAATTTCATAAAGAGCAAAAAGTAACGTTTATATTGTAAGAGAATCTCGTCACTTAAAAATTATGTATGATACTGTTGCGACGCATGAAACAAGTTCTGGTACTCCAATTCAACTTCGTAGCTGTTCACGGATGCATAGAGGTTCTTTAATGAACGTGATGAAATGCTCGTATATATTCAAAAACTCTTTTGACAGACTACTTATGTGTTATAAACGTGTTATATAATTCTTGAGCTCTTTTACGAGATGGATAAGTCAAAAACTTAATATCGTATCAAAAACTTAATTGGATATATGTCAAAGCTACTGATGTGACATAAAAGAGTGAAGTCATCCTATCAATCCGTCATATGAGATGAGAAAGATCATCCATCCTGCATCAATGATTTTACGGATCATATGACGCCATTCTCGTTGTTGTCCGTCGAAGCCGAAACCTCGTTTGATTGATGACATTGCACATTCGTTCGATATGCGCTTCTAACGGGTGATCTGCTATGTTCCTATCTTTCATCTAACTCTTTTAATCCAAAAAAACGAAAAATAAAATCTGTCACAGTACACTATTTTTGCTCTACCTATATTTTTCTATATTTGTCAATATTTATATTCTGTGATTAATCATTTATACATTTTTTTTAGGAATTGTAGTATATGGATAAATCCAAATATCAAAGAATTAGATAAAATTTAATTACATAACTTATTTCTATCTTATAATTTATAATTTGTTTTATTATTACTGCGCAAAAATATTTTTTTGCATTTATAATTTATAAAAATATATTTTTATCACTTTTCAAATAAAGTAGATATGTTAATATGAAGAACGTGTGAATATTATTATGTATTATAATATTTATAGAAAAATGTAATTATTGAAAAATAACACAATTATAATACTTTATTATATACTACGTTGTTAAAAAATGTTCAATATTGTACTAAAAAGTACTTTGTCAAAATAATATTGTACTTAAAACGGTTATGCAATAAATATCTTTACAGAAGAAAATTTGTGTATTTCTATGTTTAAAACAGCTTTCGGATAAAGCTTTTCGTTTCGCTTCGTTGAAATTCGCCATTTCCCAGTTACAACGTTAGTGATATGGTACATTGATGTAATGATAAGACATTTACTAGATAGACATTTGCTAATACTCCTCTGCACTAGCAAGTTTCTTTCATTTCAATAAAACAAGTAAATTTATAGTTTTCCAGATTAAATGATATTTTTAAAATAACTATATCTTGTTTGAGAATAGTATTTATAATAAAACAGTTTATTAAATATGTTTGGATTTTTATTAAAAACGGTTATATTTAATTTATCTTAAATTGTAGTAAAATAACAATTTTGAGTAAAAAAATAAATGTCTATTAATTTGTTCCTTTTTCTACGTGATAATTAATGTTGTTTTTTTAAATGTAAATTTTTATATATTATAATAAAAATCTTTTAAATTTTATTCGTATTAATGGTTTTGTTATAAGATAATATATAATATATTTGTCGTATAAAATGTTTAATTTGGACAGCAGTCGAGATGAAAATTGCATTGAGACATTCTGGATGGTGTAAATTGCTAAATACACAAAGCATTTAGGTATCGCCGAAACATTACGATCTCACTATTACCGTTACCTAATGATAGCCGGCTCGGAAGAGAAGAGCAGTCGTCTTGGCTCGATTGCGAATCCTTTGTTGGTTTTATCGTACGAAGTGCATTTTGGATTTGGAATCGAGCCAAGACATTCCTCTGACAGAGTTATAGAATCATACGTTCAGAGCGATACTGTATAACGCTAGACTGACGAATTCTTATCGATCATTTCAATGAACTTTGGTTTACTCAGAAAGCTTTGGGGATAAGAGTATACATGAAAAAGAGTTTAGTAATAATAAGCTTTGGTGAAATCATTTCAATTAAATGTTTCATTAATATAATCAAACATTTAGTAATATTTAATAATTATGTTAATAGTAATCAAACATAACAAAAGTAATCAATCGATTACTAAATAATTACTAAATATTACTAAATATCTAGTTATATTAACCGAACATTTAATTGAAATTGTTTCATCGAAACTTAGTAGCTATCATCTAAGCTTGATTATTACCAATTGTTTCTTCAGTATGGTGCAACATTATCATCGATATGCACTTTTAGCGTTGATAACTTCAAAAAAGTGTTAGAAGGAAGAATGTATTTTCATAGCATTAATATTTCTATGCGTACAATTTTAAAATATGTATTTATACTTTACGTATATTTTCCTCAAAAATTTCGCAAGTATATTTATTCTTGAAGCAGCATTTTCACACGTTTGAGGTACTTACCTGAAACAGAAAGAAATACACAATGTAAGTGCTACAAAATATTATTCTTATTATATTATTCTTAATATTATAATACCTGATCTATATTATTTTTATTAATCTTTATTTGCAATCCTTTGTAAAATCTGTTTGTGATTCAAATTATCATTACACAAAACTAACCAAATAAGATTTTAAATTAATTATTACATGGATTAAAGAAGATTCTTAAGAATAATCAAAATGTGTATTTATTATAGAATAAATATAAATATAAATATAAATATGTGTGTATGTGTGTGCATTAATATATTAATAAATTTAGTTTAAAAAATGCAAATTTATTAAATGAAATGCAAGAAGTTCATGTGCGCAGTTATTCTGGATGAATAAATTATGTAAACAAAATGTCCCCAAATGAGTAGTTTCGTTTGACAACGAATTCAATAGTAAACAGTAATTATCGAACAGTAATTATCGAGAAAGTATTGCTAATGCATAGCAACAGTATCGGGTATAAATAGATGTAGATTAGAGAGATATAGACACTTGATTCACACTCTGTATTATCCCATGCAAATGATGTGACGAACATAATAGACTGTTTCGCAGTAGATGAATTTCTACCTGGTATCCTTGCTCAGCATACCGCAGAAACTTCGTAATTCCTATGTATTTCGAGCGGAGCGACCGCTAAATTTCAAAGTTAATCATACGAAATTGCTTGAGGATTCTCGATAAGATAGGACATTGTATGCACTTCTATAAACTACTCTCAAAACACATATATCCTCATAAATATCATTCTATTGACATTGTTAAATCGACAATATATGGTATAACTAGAAAGTAAAGTTAAATATGCTGAGAAAAATAAATAGCTCTTTAAAGGCAATGTAACAAAATATAATATTTTATATGCAGAAAGAATGTATTGTTACAATTTATTTTATTTAACATGTCAAATTTATATAAATCTTTGAAATAATACTTTACATCTAAACATTTTGGGACTGAATTGTTCTAAAATAAGTTTAATGAGCTGAAATTGATTGTTTTACTTTACTAATTACTTGTCTGTATTATTAATATTTTTTCAACTGATTGTTGGCAAAAAGCTTGTCAATTCGAAGGAAAATGTTGGAGTAATAAAGAAGCATAGAGACTCAGAATATCTTGTGTGAATTTTAATTGTTGTCAAACTAACAAAAACTGTGGTAATTCAATTGTCGCTAACTTCTACATTTCTGTGAATACAAAAACAATTTAGGCCTCTCTGTAGTACGTTTTATAACAAATTCCCAATCTTTGTTTTAAAATAAGTTACATTTATGAATTATTATTCTAAATTAAATTTTTAATTCCTAATCATTACAATTGACAATAATAATTTACGTCAATTTAGATCAGAAAAGAACGGATGCCATCAATTTCAAAACTAAAATATAGTCGTCACATCACTATTCTGAGTTGTACACACGTGGAATATTGTTGAATTTATAAATGAAACGAAACATTTGCCTTACAAATATTTGACGCAAAAGTAGCGCATAAATCGAATCATGTACTGCCTCCTCTCTATCATAGTTTATTTTTCTGACTGAGTACTGTAAATGCTATTGGCTCGATACAATCGGATTACGAACTTATAAGTTATAAGTATAATGATATTACCACTATAAAACTATATATATTCATTTAGCAATGTAGCAAACTTTGATCGTAAATAATATCGCGGTTGTTATCTTTTATTACGAGCGTAAAATTTATGTAAGCAGCGAACTAGCTAAAATACATCTTTCATGTTGCCAAGTCCGCATTTTTCCTGAACTGCTTGTCTTCTTTCTATTATATTTTACAGCAAAGAATTCAACATCTCTTTTCTTTTCGCGAGATACTACTATATCGAAATTCACGGTCGTTTTTCTCATGTACGATATCTTTTTCTGTATATATTATATATGATACAAAAATGTCGAATTTCTAGAACATGAATGTATATTGATTAATTGATTTAACGGTAACGAAGATAAAAAAAGCGAAAGATCAATAGCAGAGAATGGGTAATAAATTGATTGTTTAATGTCATAACGAAATTATGTTCAATTTTAACTGATAATATTAAAAATAAAGGTTGATTCTATTATAAATCAAGATTATTTCAGCTTTTGTTAATTTTTGCTCACATTGAGAATTTATACAAAAATATGTATCCTTTGTCCAAGTCTAATTCCTACATTATAAAAAATATTGGAAAATACGGGTGAACTCACATTCAACTCGTATAACCATAAAATCGCAATCTCTGTCGTATGCAATATAAATATGAAAAATGTGAAAGCTTCTTTCGACTACAAAAAGAGTAGAATCCGAATTTTTTCTCTCGGGAGTTTTTCTCATACAGTTCCTGCAGATGAATCCTGGCGCATTGCGAAATTTATCAGAGCAGTAACACGCGTAAATATCCGCGGTTTAAACTCGTCGCGAAATATTTGGATTTCGCCAGATCCGTCGCATTGTTGGACGTGTGGTGTCAAGCGACGTGGTGCACAACAGTGACGTTTCATCCATTACCGATAATCATCGGCACGTTAGCCAGCGCTAACGAAAATGGGAGTGTTACATATAGTCGCGTGTACGGGCGAGCTTTATCAACTGCGGAATAGCGGAAGAAAACCGAACGACAACGGCGACGACTCATTTCTCGCCTGCCGCGATCCATTATTGTCGCCCGACTTGTCACTTTATCGGGCCCTATGTTTAATTCTCATTCCGCCGTTCCACAAACTTTATCGTCATAACGGCGAAGAATGTGATGCGTATTTTTCTACCATATCCGTCGTAGTGATGTATCGTCTCGTTCGTTTATACCCTGTAACGACATCGTTTGTTTCTTCTTAGACGTACGTTCCCGTCGCGATATTTTTAACACGGATAAAAGAAAACGAAATTGAAAAACTTTGACGTATCGCGACGTCAACAGCAATTTCTTGGTGAATTTTGACACGGTATCCAAGATATTTGACGTAGTTGAACAGGTCTGCTTATTACGCTATTTTAAATATTTGTATAGGGAATCGGAATTATATGTTGGAGTTATTCATTATAATATTTATAATTTTATTTGTGAAAATTGTTTAATAAGAAAATATCTGTTGCGTTTTTATACGGTTAAAAAATAAATAATTATGTTCACGAAGCAAGTGGTAGAGCGTTGTCTTAATCAGCAATTCGTTTAAATTATCTTAAGAATGTACAGACTATATTTTAACTAATACGAACCATATTTTCACTAGTTCTTTTCAGGCTTTGCGTAATTCTGTAACGAAATCTATTGTAGAAAAATCGACCAATCAATCATTGATCAGCTTTATTCTATGATACGCAAACTCAATCATACTATCAGTCGTGCGATCGACCCCGTTTCTGTAGCGAAAACTGATTGAAATGAACTAAAAGCTCGTTTTTGCGTTGCCTAGGAACGGAAGGAAAATTAAATATCAAAGTGTAAAAACGACGCACCGTTTTTCACGCACTGAGAGGAATATTAATTTCAATTAAGAAAGATTGTCGAAGAATTTATATCTTTTCTTTGTTATATGTAATAATATTATCGCTTCATATTTATTCAGATCTCATTTATTATCGTCGGCATATCTGCATATTTGCCGTTTTTACACCGATGTAATTCATTTACTCTAGAGTTATAGTTTAATTTCAGAATCTGTGTAAACTTAACGAAAGACTTATTTCTTGTTTCACAATGTTGTTTGTACAGAATAGGAAAAATTTTCGTTCACATTTGAAAATTTATATATTTTGAAACATACTTATAATTTGCTTTACCAAAATGATTAAAATATCAAAATACACTTAAAGATATATAAACTCAATATCTATTTTGTCATTTGTTATTTATTAATTATTAAATAATTCTACAAATTTCTAAAATAATTTGAAGTTAGATTGCATTGCAATTTTCGTAAAAAAATACTTATTCTAATCTTAATAATAATTGTAAAAGTAAAATATGCTGCTTAAAGTACGAACTAAACTTACTATTGTAATTCAAATTGTGAACTGCACTGAATATTATTATTAAGCAGAAATTGAAACGTATCATTGAACAATGTACTAATAATTTAAACATTAATTAAGTGTATGGTTTTATTAACCAATTCAATCTGTAATTTTAACACAATACTTGATTATACGGCGATGCATCATATGTATAAATATCATGTTTGTTAAACATAATACTCACATTCACACAGAGTTATTCTATATTTTATTGTCATTCAAAATCAGATGTTTTTACGACTTAGAAAACATCATTACATAAATTTTTTAATTAAGCGCATTTAATGTAATTAACTCTATTTTACTGTAATATTTTTATCATTATTATTGAAAACATCTAAAAGTCTTATTTATCGCCTTTATGAAGATGTAAAAAGAAAAAAATATTCATTCAATTCTGTTAATTAAACAAAATTGATTATTAGTTTTATATGCAAAGTGAAAGTAGAGCGTCAGAACGACACCTTGGCGATGCTTGAATTCCCCATAAGCCCGATAAATCGAGAACGTTTCCAGGCTCTGGAGGGAACGCGGCTCATCCTGGCTTCTCATAAATTCCCAACATTCATGGCACGACATTTACGTGGGTGCAAGTCTGCTCGAAGTTTTGTTTCGCGGTTATGCGGTTCGCAACGCATATGCAAAATTTTCCCTTAGATGTATTATGCTGTCTTTATAATGTGACCATTCGAATCTAATATTAGTTATCCTCATTAAAAAAGAACATAATTAGGTATTAACAGGATATAAAGACACTTTTATAATAAACATTTTTTAACTTATTTTACATGACAAAAGCTGTTATAATTTTTATATAAAAATTATGTAAATTATACTTATTTATTAGACTCGTAGGATAACGTATTTAAATAATACTTTGATAATATAGCGTTAAAATATATTTGTCATTATTGTGAAGTAAATTAGAAATTAATTATATGCAGACATATAATTAGTTATATGCATCTGTCGCAAAATTATAAAATACCTTGTACGTGTGTCTTTATTTTATCAAATTTTTTATTAGTAGTCTTATTCCTCTTTTCAAAAAATCCAATTATTAGTTATGCGCTATACAAAAATATGTCTGGGATGCATTCAAAAATATCAATCAAGATGCATATAAAAAAACCCATATTTGTTATTTAAACTCATTGACAGGAAAAAGTCAGTCTTAGAAAAGTGTGCAAATGATATGTATAAAATATTACATATTAAATACCTAATATAATGTATTAACTGTGGATAAATTTATATTTAGATTGTTCAATTATGATATTATTCTGCTATATCTCATATTGTAAATATAAATTAATTTAAATTAAATCAATGAAATGTTTTCAGATTTTATGGATTTTATATTTTCTGCGTTATTCAATGGACAATATATCATATTTTGTATTAAGAAGGCGGTAAATTGTAAATTATTTAATTTTCTACAATACAAAATATCTTAATTTTTTAATTATTTACAAAATAAAATCATACAAATAATAAATTCTTTTTAGAAAAGCTATTTTTAAAAATTTTTTGTAATAAATTCCACACACCGTCGTATCAAATGATATTTTCTTGATGTCATGTGCTCGCAGCTTACAACAACCATGTCCGTGCGAACAAAAGAACGGATATAAACCTGTAAAATCAATACCATTCGTACACTACTGTCGATACTAATTGTGTGTTACGCGGTGTATAGCACATCCTTTTGTGGATGGCTATAAATTAAATCTGATAGTTCACAATAGCAGAGTGAATTAGCGAAGATTACAGTGGCCATCAGTTATTTGTTCATGAGTATCACGATTTCGGACTAATTTTTTATTTAGAACACGTATACTATCGTAGCGTTCTGCTGCTGATGGTTTTGTTATCCGTGTAATGAAAACACCATCTGGAGCCATTTTATGTATTACCGTAAATAACAACTCGAGGTTATTACAACAGGTAGGGTTCAAGTAATGCGGCTGAAATAGAAGTTACGCACAATGGATGTAATGTAAGTTACAATAAATGTAATATAAGATGTGTGATTGTGTCGGCGCATTTTGAACAATATGGATTGCAAGAGTAAACTTTCATTTTGTGTTTCCTCCATAGTTTATTCCCCAGACATATTTACATATTTACCTCTGTAAAAGCGTGGTCATTATAACTGAATGTATTTCCTGCATTTCCACTTAATCGTTTGCTCAGAGGAACATCCATTTAGAGAGATTGGTTGAAAAAAATGTATAAATAGCGACAAAGACAAAAACTTAATAACCACTTTATAAACTTTCACAAAGAAATTACATTATGGTTTTACATCATTATAATTTTGTATTGTGCTTAATGGAAAGTGCAGAGAAATAATTCAGATATCGTTTGGAGCACAAAGTATCGCAGTTATAAAATAATGTCTTTAATTAAAATTGCTTCAACAACTGTTTTAGCTGTAGCATTAATGCAACACAGAAGAACGATAGGAATATATTTATTTCTGAACTGAGTTTATTTTGGATATCACAAAAGTCTTTGTTTTAAATTAATGATGTTAAAATAACTGTTTTCAGATTTATAATCGTATTTCCATACTAATAAGTGTTTTCGTTGAAAAAACTATTCTAACTTTCTTTTTAACAAGTCAATATGATCAAGTATTTTGCATGGAATTTGAATATTTTGAACTGAATGTTATGATTTACTCAAAGTTCTTCGTTTATACGATAATGGTAAAAAAGTTTTGTTTCGCATACTAACTATTGTAATATTATGAGAACGTGCGTCTAGCTTTTACATGCGCACCTGTATTTTCTTTTCTAACGATCATATATTTCACCGAATTTATAGTCAAAAATATAGTTTCAAATGTCCAAAAGTATAAATGTAGGACGAGACAAGTTTTGGTGAACTTTTGTGAAATCCAAACTTCTTGTAACAAAAAACGGAAGTTTCGATGTAGATATGATACTACATCATTATAACTGTATCAAAGTTTTTGTTTTATTATAGTTTCACGCCTTTACTATACATGTATACTAGACAAAAATTTCTTACTAAATAAAATTAAAATTAAATAAAATATTTTCTACATACTGTTAGAATTATAAGCATCTGTTATTTATATTAAATAGAATTTTGAATAGACGTTTTTCAGTAATTTTGTAAAAGTTAAATGAGTCAGTTCTTAATTCAAGCGGTGGAGTAGCATTTAAAATAAATGAAGAATAGGAAACTGCATTTCAACTAATAAATTCAATTTATCATGGACAAACCGCAAAAGATTCACAGGGCAAAATTTCAATTACGTTACATACTTAATTAAACTTGCGATCGGCGAAATCTATGGAAAGTTCTGTGCAAGAGAAAAGGAATGCCATTCATCATCTTCTCAACACGAACCATTCGAAATTGACAGGACCACGTGTAATATATCGTTCGAAATTTACGCGGCCATTAAAAAAGTTTAAGATTTATAGGCTGCCTTGGTAATTAATAGGCGTCGCGATTCAATATGTGCGACCTGCTATCTTGAATAACACCTTTCCGATACACGAGCGTGACGCGCAACGTATCACCGGCACTGTACCGCATGCGCATTTGCATAGTTTGGAATTCTTGCTGATCTTAAACCGACCGATATTTCTCTGGCTTATGGAAATTCCTCCCCTTATCCACCTTCATTTAAACGTCCCCTTCTTCACTCATCAGCGAACAGACCCTTATCTTCGTACTAAGTACCCTTGGTAAAATACAGAAAACTTGTAACGCCCTCATTTACTGTTCCTAACTTTGTTCTGAAATGTATAACTTATGCCTTTTCCGTCGAGAATTCCATGAATAAATACGATCCCCTTCGGGCCTTCAAACTATGTTAACAATAAGACTTATTAACGGCCATTATTATTTACACGTAGAAATGCGTTGACGTTTGAAATTAAAATTAATGGATTAAAACTCTGTGAAATTAAGATAGTGTTCATTTCAATAACTTTTGTTACATAAATGACAAACATTTATCTGTGTGTGTGTAATCGTACAGAAAATAAATTTCCAGCAAATGTTTTGATTTTATATGCATATTATACAAATCAAATAACATATGGCTTGCAATTAATTACATTATGTGTGTGTATATATATATATATATATATATATATTTATTTATGTATGTCGTTGAAATTATATAAAAAATATTTTTTTATAATCAAATTGGTCAATATTAATCTCGAAAAATTATAATTACGATTTACAGTTATATTTTACACTGATATAACGGTTTTAATCGTAAAAACTTATTTTCGTTCATTATTCATTATGTACAATGCTCTTACGAAGGAAAAAAAGGAGAAATCTGAGCGTTACGCATATATATATATACGCATGTTTATTTAAAGAATGAATGTCGGCGTGCATGTAATCAATCATACTTTTGCAGATTTCTGATGAAATTACCTTAATGAAATCTTTTGTGGAAATCACTTTTGGAGAGAGTATGTTTACTTCTTTATGTATACACGCCTACCATTGATCTTATCTTCGTAATGCACTTCCCGTGCTCATTAATCATTGCGTTATATTATAAGCATACATATAAAATGTTTTTTTCTTTATTTATTACACGTTGCACTTATTTATGTTATTTATTGCACTCTTCTAAAATAGACTCTTCTAGAATAAGCAATAAACAAAAAAGGTCTTGATACCGTGCAAAAAAATTAAACCTTTGCTTACTAAAAATAATGACTGAAGTATAAATAAAATCTATATCTTATTAAATTTATTATATATAATAAAGTCTTTGTACGTGCGCGAAATTGACGATTAAATATTAGAGAGATATATTTAGAGACATGTTAATACAACATCACAACTTATCAATTTGCTGCATCTTATCATAACATGAAGCTTTTAGATGCGAGAAAATGGAGCATGCATATTTAGTCAAGTTAGGCTGGACCACCTGTTACGTTATTCCCTCGTACAGTATTTATAAGTTTCTTTTTCCAATCTATGCTCACACATTAACCGAAGGATCTAAATTTATCATCATCTGTCACTTTTTGGCATCTTACATTGAATTCAAATGCACCGACTTGTTTTATGTATCTTTTCAGTTATTTTGTATTGTCTATGATATACTGAGATAAATAATGCATGTGTGTGTACTTTTCGTGTGCATGAAAGTTAAATTTATCATCGTTTGTGTATATCTCCATTCTATATTTTAATTGTAGCATATTTATAGAATGGAAGCTTTCTTTACAAACCATAAACGTAATCTATGTTCTATGCACATATGTTGTAAATTGTAACGATAATAGCTAATTAGTGCTTTTACAGAATACATTACTAATGATTCTGATACAATACATAAAATGCTGGCAATATTATAGAAACATAACAATGGTTTCATAGAATTGTCAAAGTTTTATAGAATCGTCGAATTAATCCCATTTACCACTACATATACACATATACATATACGTATATATGTAAAATTTTGCAATTTTAAAACATTACAAGATATCAAACTTTTAATATTCCAGATCAAAAACACAAGGATTTACATTTAGGTGCAGAGAATATTAGAGAGTATTATAGCTTGACATTCCCTGAAATGAAAGAATAAAGGGACGACCTATTTCCTACACTTTACAGCATGCGAAAAAATTGCGTACCAATTTGCAAAGCATAAATGTCACTGACAGATATAAATGATCGAGAGTCTGGAAAGAAACAGAACGTATGGCGGAAATATCCCATGAAATCCTGAAGATTTTCAGTTTCAAAGAGGTTCCCGTAACAAACGGGATTCATAAAGACTTGAGATATTGGCCTTTACTTCTCTCACAGCTGCTCGCAGAGGGCGGCTGGCGGAAAACAAGAAGGGCTGAAAGGAAAACTTTAAATCGCTCTGATGGGGCTAATCAGGAATGCAACGATCGACCTCGCGAGAGGCGAGACGTACGCTGTCAGGTGTGTTATTAATTACATAAAACCGCCGAAGTACCTCGTTACAGAGTTTAATTACATGACGCGAACGCAATGCACGTGACAGCCCGCTAAAACGACGTTTAATCGGAAATATTAATGATGTGTACCAATACTAGACGAAGGACCATGAATATGCATGTACATACATGCGAATAACCATGATCTGACGTTGATAATGCCTCGTACAATCCGCATGGATTTATGCACGTCGATGAAAAGCCCGGAAGGCGATAAAAAGCACCCGCTGACGCGTGTACACATTTTTTCTTGACTTGACAAAATTATGTTGAATAACGGCGGGCGCAAATAATCGCGAAGTCTCCGAGCGCGCAGCATGCATAGATAATTAAACACTGCTAATGCCCAAGCCGACAGTGAGTTATAAATAAAACATACGCGTCGGTGAGCAAAAAAGAGAACGCCGTAGTTGCAAGGAAATAAACGGGGGAACAACGTCCGAGATGCAGCGGATAAAATCTCTGTTAGTGGTTCACATTTCTGTTATGCTTTCTCTATTTTTCTTTTCTCTCTCTCTCTCTCTCTCTCTCTCGATTCGTCCGATTTTTCGTTTTATTCGCTTCCCTCCATTTGCCCTCCGTTTTGCTTTACTTCCTTCCGCTTCTAGTCGTTGTTTCTATTTCTTATCGAAACGATATCCTATATGGAATCTACGAGAATCCCTCTAAATCTTTAAGATCCTTCGGAAACTTCAGACGTCTTAACGATGTCGGTGCTGCGCCGACTGAACGGAGCAGCCAATGTAACCAAACAAAGACTGCAAGATCAATAGATTCGCTTCGTGTTCTTATCGAATCTTGCTAATTTCTGGAGCGGACCGTAGTTAGTCGTATACTAGCCGTCATCAGCTTCGAGCGAACTTTTTACGAGAAACGGACGGATAACGCGTCGCGCATGGAGCGCTTTGTCAGAAGTACGTAGCTTTTATAGATCATTTACTCGAATGACCGAGCGGTACGTGCTTTACCGCGTTTTTACTGTTTTTATATTTTGTTATTTTTGCTTTACGGCACGCAGACGAGCGACGCAGACATGCCCTCCATTGTCTCGCTGACTTTATGTCATAGCCTATAAAAGCTTTAATTGGCAATTCGCAGACTGTTCGAAATGGCAAATGCCGATCGTTTCCGCGTGTCAAGTCGCAAAGTCATAAAACTTAATCTAATCTTTCGAAAAACATTTTCAAGTTTAGCTTTCATTTAAATATTTTCTTATAAACATTTTTTTATGTAACAATATTTTATAATAAAAATGTTACCACGTAGGCAATATTCCGCTTGGATGTTTCGATATTAAAGTATATTAATTAAGGAACGTAGTGGTGTCGATTTAATCAAAGAAATTATATTCAAAATTTACTTAAAACGTATGTATTATATTCAATACGCAATTATATTTCCTGTTTCCAAGACAAAGATAATTATGTTACAGAAATAAAAGGCATTGCGTACGAAATTGTGATATTCTGATCTCAATGGTACCGTATTAATCTATTTAATATTCAAGAAATATATATATGTACCACGATTTATTGTTGTTTCGTCAATCGATTTTGCGCCAGGCTGACGAATTTTCATGTAAATTACGATACGGCGTAATGACACGGCCCGATCAAATCAATAGGCATTAATTGAAATAGAAGCAAAGCAGACCGATCGAGGAGCGTGACGGCTATTGCATTATGCAACACGGTGAAGACCGGAACATTTAGCCGGTAGAATATATGCAAAGGGCGTAGCGAAAGATAACGTCGTCATGCGATGGTCTGCGTAGAAAAAGAATTTTTCGTCCAGAAACTTTCACATGATTCTCGTTTTATCGTGAGAAATTGGTGGTAAACATTTCCCCGAGATATAAATTTCTTGTTTTTCAGGAAAACAAGATCATAAATATGTCTCGGTAAAGTCTTCATCGAGTGCCATGCTCAATTTCGACAGGATATTGAGGAGTAGCGACTGTAGTAATAACGTTCTTATTTCGTTCCAGAAGAAGAAGATATATCTTTAATATTTTGTCGAAATAAATGAAAGTAGGTATGTCAAATATTTGCAATCGTTTGCAATTTTTAACTCTAGAAAATACAAAATTAATATGTTATTCTGTTTATAATTGTCATGGAGTCATTCACACACAACACACACACATAGTTGTTATAGGGATCAAATGGCATATTATTTTTAAATAAACATGATATAAGATCTTTCAATATTCGACACGTGCACGTGAAATGCGTAAATACGATTTGTGTGCAATTTAAACCTGTCAGCATTCGAAATATAAAGCAAAATTTGATCAATGTTATACATATGTTCACGAGAACGATAATGGAAAATGCTTTGTATCTGCAGATTAATTCTATTTAAAATAAGACAAATTTAACTCTCTGCTAAAAGAAGAATTAATAAATAGTCAAAAATAAAACCTCGTAAGAACTATTGATTACGTTGAAAAAAAATAATAGAAATAATAATTAGATAATAATAATTTTAAAAAATACGATCAAAATGAAATTTCACAAGATTTTTGGTTAAATCTTACAAATTCTTTTACACATTTACCTACAGTCAGTTCTTAATCCATCGTTTATTAATTCTGTAAATCTCATATAAGGCAGAGTGGCTCATTTCCCTCGGCTAATTTCCAATCCTTCGATAACGTTAAATTATTACTCTAGATTATATAATCTAAATTGATAACCTAGGAGAAACTTGAAAAGCGGATCAGCTATTATCAATAACTCAGACTAAGCGTGTTAGATACTGGATAAAGCTTTGTAAAATTTTTAATTAAAAAAAACTAATTAACAAACCAAATTATGCTTATTTAAATTTAGAGGCCATAAGTTATCATTTATATACAATATTATTATATTCTCAAATTAAATATTATAATGTTAAAAGTAAAATATTATTAACAAATGTATGTTACAATAGCTTATCATACACTCTGTAAAATAAAAATATTTCACAGTTTGAATGTTTCAAGTGTTAATCAAGATATGCATGAAGCTCTAAAGACAGCCTTATTTATTCTGGAAATGGTTTACAGATTAACATCATGCTTGAATGTATTCTTCAGAAATTGAGTTTCTCTTTACTCAAGTAATGTCACCTGCATACTAAAGCGATCTAGGTCACACGATAATAATCTTTTTTTGTAGGGAATCGTTCAAGTAGTGGTATATGGAAGGTAGAAGACGAGCAAAGGATATAGAAGTGATTGGACAAATCCAGACTCGTTATTAAAAATTAAATTTGCGGCACCGCTTTCAGAACCTGGCCCCAATCCGATTCGTTTTTCTTATCGATCCGATCGTAAGTATAGACTAAGTACTCTTTAAGCGTGATAATTCTGGTTTTATTTCTTCGCATCAGTCTACACGTTCAAACCGATCATCGTAAACTTCGAAACGGATTAATTATGCAGCGATAAACAACTTTCGTCTCGTGAATCAGTTATATATAGAATAACATTGTACGTTTCCTATAGCAATTAAAATCACGATGCAGACAATGGAAAATCTTCAAAGTCATGAACTTGTAACGTGAATTACTCTCTTTGTGGATTTTTTCTGCGCGAACAGAAAACGAGTTCAGGGTTCAATTACGCCAGTCCACTAGCGCAAAGGGAAGCACAATGAGGCGGAGAACAAGAAGGACTGACAATTAAAATATTCGATCGAAGTAGGGAAGGAAGTATGAATTAGCTTTGTTAACGGCGCGTGGGTAAATTATAACTTCTCAATAATAATCCGTCGATTCACTCTCCGCGACCTGCTTTGTGGTGCTCTTGGCCTTTGATCAGAAAATTCCCGTTCTTTTTTTAATCAACAATCTGATGTCACACAGTAGTAACATCATATTTTTCAAACAGCTGTCGCAACCTATTATAAACTTTCGGTCGAAATAACAAACTGCGAACGTGCTAGATGATTTCTTCAAATTTTTGCATCGATAGCGAAATTCATGTCTTTTCCGATGGCAAACTTCATCGAGCAAAGTTAGATGAATCAAGTTTGGACAGCAGGGAGATGAGCGGTCCAAAGCAGCTTCAAGAAAGTTTCTGGCTTACTCTTGGGATCGTGCTTGCCAACCGTCCATAAAATTACAGCCAGCTCATAAAAATGAGACAAGACTGGACGTTTGCACTTTAAGAACATAAGTAAAATAGCAGGGACTTTGCTAAAGATATTTAAAAATGTGTAAGACAATACCGTTATTTTGTATTTTTAAAACTATCGATGGATGGATAAACATAAGGATGTAAAATTAATTGTTAACGAGATTATTAAAAAGACACCGTAAGTTTAAGAGAAAAATTTAGGTTTTTATAATGCTGATAGAGATTTATTACGAAATAAAAGTTTGTTTTATTATACATTGTTCCTTTGTACAAAGCAGATATTCTTTATGATATATACCTATTGATAGGTCTAGGTCATCCTGCATATAAATCGAAATATGGTAATTATAACACAGACACATGTCAATAGATCTGATTGATGATGCATAATAGTAATTCGTTAATGTGCTTTAGCGACGAATGCTAATTTGTACACAAATCTTATTCGCCATTCATATTTGATTTCGTAAATAGCAGAACTCTCTAATTAGCAAATGGATTTTCTGCAGTGAATACGACTGTGTGAAGCCATAAAGCCGACAGAAACCTTCCAGACTAATGTGTGGGCAAACTAGCTTATTAGTAATATTCTCAAAATTCGAATGATCATACAGAATATACTAACAAATAAATATTGAACTATTATTTCATACATGAAGTCGTAAATAGAAGAAATTTCAATTCGAGTAATGACTGATTATCCAAAAAGCTTTATTTGTATAAAGAACTATCAAAACATTAGTATTACATTTAAATTTAGAACGTTTTAATTATGATTACGATCATAAATTTTAATTTGTATCAATTAGGTCTTATATTTTATCTCTTTTGCTTTTTCAATACTAATATATTTGCACACTCTATGCATGTTGGGTATACAAATATATCATTTTAGAATACGATAATGATACGAAATGACTATGCGTGTGTGTATATATATATATATATATATATATATATATAAAATAAAGTTATGACTAGTTGTATTGAAAAATATTTGCAGGAACATTGAAAGTACTTGATTAATATTTTACGAAAAAATTAATGAAAATTTTATTCATATCAATAAATTTTGACACGTATTTTTAATTTATTAGAACTTATTCTTTATAACAAAAAATTCATATGTATTATAAATAGATCCGATATTATAAAAACAAAAAAAATATATATAATATCGAATCGGATTATACGTATATATACAACCTGATCATTTAATTACATAAACAAATTAAAATATTCCATTTCATTAACATTTTTTTATCCTGTCCGTAACCAAAATATATCAAATAAATTAATCTTTATTCTCTGATTTTTTATTGCCCGTCATTAGTTACTTTTTCCTTGTTATAAAATTTATATATTATCCGATTAAAATTTTATCTTCTTAATACAAAATTTAATTCATTAAGAAGTTTAATTTTTATATAAAAATTTCGAATGTTTATAGCACATGATAAAATATCTTAGATGCACATATTGAATTATTATTTTTTGTCCCATCATCGAATTGTAAATACTTAATAAGAAGCATACATTATGCTGAATTTTTCAACTTCAATTTTCCGCAAAAATTTACTAAATTGGAAACAAATTATTATCCTTACATTAAGCTTTCGTCTTAAGATTTCAGCAATACATACGAAAGATATGATATAGATGCGCGCATAAAGTCATGGACGCTACTGCGTGTGAAATAGCATCTTTATTTATCTTTCGACGAACAAAATGGATAAAATTCATTATGATATCAATATTTAACAATACAATAAATAAATTAATCGTATGAAAATAATATTTCTGTGAAAATATAAAATGTAGAACTTTCTAAGAATTATTTTAAGTTTTTATTAAAGATGCAATAGTCGTCAGTTACATATTTTAAAAATAATTACAATAAAGTACTATAAACAAATATAAAAGAAATGGTTGAATTAACTTTTACATAAGAAAGAAGTACGTACTTTTTATCATAATTTAATAATTTAAATGCAATATTGGTGCACAAAGAAGCTGTCATTAAATCTCGATTGTTTTGTATAACAATTTTTATCAAAATCTTGTTATACGTAATTGAAAGAATCTCCCTAACGCGGATAATAAGGTGAAATCTTATTTCTTTCTTACGAAGATAAAATACACTCGCCGGCTTTTCCATTAGCAGGATGAAAACCGGAGATGACGTGTGGCAATTGTAATTACGAGGGTAATTCTCGGGGCAACACAAGATTTTGACGAAGATGAAAGAGGAACGGATTACGTGTGCTTTATCGTGTTGTGTGATGAATTTCCCACTAATGCGACGCAACATTTCTGGTCTGCCACATTGAAGATAAATGCGACCATCTGAGCGGCGCAACAAAGAAATAGTACGAAAGTTGGAAAGTTTTTCCTGAACTTGTACGTAACAGCTGTCGCACAGAACGCATCGCAAAAATCCCACTTTCTCTGTATGGATCAGAGATTGGATAACGACACTATCTATCAGCCATCATACTCACCAAAGAAAACGTGAACTACCGCCGAAGATCGACGAGGAAATCGATAACGAAGAGTTCCTGAACTGATCCGAGACGCGGCAGCGGGAATTACAAATCGATTTGAAAATCCCCGAGCGCGAAACGACGGAAACTCCGTCGTCTTTGAACAAGAAGTGTGCGTGTGATTGCGTGTCGGGGCGCGGACTGAGCGACTGGGGAGCACAGTCGTCTCCGGTTGTCCCACCCCACGGTTTCCTCAACATCATCCCCTACTCGGTTCATCCCCCTCATGCTTTCACCCCCGCCATGAAGCTCGAAAGCTCCCAGACCCCACACCCCCGACACTTCCAGTACCGTCCGTCGTCAGCGCCAACGCCCTTGCGCACTAGGGACGTCTGCGAAGCGTGGCACCTCCGGTCGGTCCTTTGGCACTCGACACCACGAATTGTGTTCTCCCTCTTGACGTTCATCCTCGAATCTACTCCACGTTTTCACCATGTCTATCATTCGCCAACATCTGTTCCTTTTTTCCGAATTTAATTCCCTTCTCAGCTTGCCGCGAAGCGCTTGTCGAGAACGGAGTCTCATGGCATCGCGTAATAGCCGACGCAGAGTGCGCGTCTACATACTACTACTACTACCACTACTTGCTACGAAACAGCTACAGCATCGATCTGCAATTTGAATCATGTTGCAAAAATTTTCCGGTTCGGAACGCTCGAAATATCGAATGGCGCGGTTTCGAATCGACGCAATATACCCGTAATTTAAACGATAGTTCAGGAACAGTAGTTACTTAAAGTAATGTGCAAATTTTTGGCACAGATGGTGCAACGATGTTAACTTAAAGTTTTCGAAATTAATCAGAAATCTATTTTTTTTACTAATAAATTCAAATAAACTCCAAATGAAATTATCTTTCAAATAAAATAAAAATTAGATATTAAATAAGATATAATTTTTCATAAAAACGCATTTTCAGAGAAATTGATTTCTCGTAGGTGTGAGACAAAAGATTACTATAATATGTAATACAGTATATTTATGATATATTTTGTTTTATTTTATTGTTTTTTTTTATTATAACTGTTTCTTGACTTTGACTTTCATACTACAGAATGAAATATATATCTTTTTAATAATTTAGTTATATCAATATAATATCTCATTCTAATTGTATTCAATAAATTAATTCTTAAATAAATTGATCTCTATATAGTACTGCAACTGATCTATAATGGGCTCATTCAATCACTCATGATCAACTTATAAACTAATTCTCCAACCTCCACTTTTAGTTACTCTAAATGGCATTACCTTAGCGACGCAAGCTTTCATGACTTATCTCTGTCAGTTAGATCCACACAGTTCTGTACTATAATTTTATTCTCGATCTATCTCTTAAATCAACTGCAATTTCCAGCCAGTTCCTTCGTATTTTCTCAACAAATATTTGTATATATAGCAATATAAATATTATACTCGGCGAAAATACACTTTGTATATTACTGAAGTATGTAGATCTTTTTCCCCTTCCTTCCCACCCTCTCTCTTTCTCTCCCTCGATAGAATAAATGATTACTAAATCTCCGCTAATTTTTTTACATTTTATTAATTCAGTATAATTAAATTCTTCGATAATTATTATATATCAGTAAATAGATAACATTAAAAAACAACTTTTATTAGGAAAATAGAAAAAACCTGCAGTTATACAACTTTATATCATCAAAGAACTTTGAAAACTGTCTGCGCTTATTCTGTGTTCAAAATTACTAATGGTTAAGGTGCTATCGGTGATTCAAGGGTAGTGGAGTGTCAAAAATGGGTGAAGAGTATAGAATGCTCCATTGGGAGTGAGTTAGGCTGGATTTCTTCAAGATTTGAAAAGAAGAATAACGAAAGGGGTTGGAAAGATCTTATCACGATTCCACTAAATCGAACTTATCATCGCAATAAGCTATAACTTCGCAGCTGTTAAGGCGTCGTTTCTTATAATATCATATATATATTATATAATCCAAGAAGATATTTTCCTCCAAATATATATACATACATATATATTTATATAATATATATATATGTATGTATATATATTTGGAGGAAAATATCTTCTTGGATTATAAAATTTTAGCTCGGATCAATATAGCAAAATATCTAACTTTTTTCTAATAAATGCGTCGAATATTTTATAGCAAACTTTATTGAACCGTAAACGCGAAAATACGAATTGCAAATATATTTCTCAACACGTTCAGATATTTCGACGAAATGCGAAGACATTGACAGCTCGATTTTCAATACCTTCCGAAACGAATCTTTCCGTGACGAAAAGTCTACACCATTTCTAAGCTAAGTGGATACTCGACTCCAAAGATGGCCCATTAAAGTGGTTAATAAAGAAAGGTTCCCAGTAACGATTTTGCTCAGACTTCACTTGAAACCATTTCCATCCTTTAAGCTGGATAAACCAGGATCAATGATAAGCTCTCGAATCACAGTTAGTCACAAAGTGCACTCTGCTACGATTTTTCGATCATACAACATCGATGTGAAATGGAAATAATAACACCCAAACGTAAAAATTTGCTATCGTAAAATTTTATATAAAAGTTTAATGGCTTATTCAAACATATACGTACAATAAACGACGTCTCTATCATAATAGATGAAAGCGGACCATTAACACAGTTACATTGTCTCATTGTTACGTTAGCGTAAATATGTGTAAGAGATTTATCTCGAGTAAGCACTTTCCTTATTCTCTAGCATCTACGAAGAGTGGCAGAGTGCACTTGCAATGCCTGGGAATGGCGTTTTATCGTAAGATGCATACGCATATTCCCGGGGCACTCTGCAGGAGCTGACTGAATTGGGTTTTGGTATAATACGTATAATGCTCCAAACGTTTCTTTTTCGCGTTTTTTTCCGGCCAAATGCTCTAAACATTTCTTTTTCGCCGAGATATAGTCTAGAAACAGTAGAAACGCCCGGTTTAAGAAATGCCAGTTGCAATTCGTATTTTCGCGTATTAATATCCCAAGAGTACATGAAATTTAACGCGCCTGTAAAAGAGAATGCTTAACGATTGCATTAAGACAATGACATAACTTGGGTATACGTAAATGAAAGAACGGATCATAAGCGTTTCTTAAATAGTAATTTTTCTAAGAACTCGTGTGTAAGTACCCTCTTGCAATCTCATATCGGTAATTGGATGCCTCATATGCAAATGTCCAGGAAATCCCGCACAACTAGTGACAACCACATCACGGTTCTCAAAATACGTGAAATGAAATCCATTCGTAAACTCTCGTTCCACGTCGTCGTGTAATTGCATTACGGTATTTACGTCGTCAACGAGAACGACGCTTCGAAATCACTAGTCGCTCGAAGGTAATTTCCATGAAATAAGGACGGGAGGAAATTCTATTGCGCGATCAAGTAAAACATTTCGCCTATAATCCGCCATCTACGTACTTCGAGAACGTAACGACGTCTATTGTATAGCACAATAAAATTAATGGAAACTACTTTTACGTTGTGACTGCTCCTACTAAAATTAATATGTATTGCGGAGACGTCTGATTACAATTACAATTAAATCTCTATTACAATTATTTCAAAATAAACGTAATTTCGAGGCAGCCGTGATGTATAAAATAAGTGAAGCTCTATGCTGCTGTGCAACTTCTGTCCTTAAAGAATTAATAATTAACAAACCTTGTGCAAGGCAGCAACATATTATAATCATTATCGTTTTCCAAGTATGGTACAATAACCGACTTTTCCGAGCGATCGAGTTAATTCATAAATAAAATTTAAAAAAATATTCGACATATCAGCCCATCTTTCATAAGGCATACTCTACTTTTTCCCTGAATGCACAATTCTTCCTTACAAAGGATTGACCCAGCATATATAGTACTAGGTCAAACGAAAGAATTATATCATTTCTATATTGAAGCATGCGTTGAGACTTTATTTTGCAAAACAAAGTAAAAATTTTGTCAAAGACTATGCAAAAAGTCAAACTTATTTTTCTTTTAAACAAAATAAAATAAATATAATTAGAATTAGTTTTTTGAAAAAAAACAATAATATTTTTATGGTTTAAATTTCAGAATGTGTCTGATAAATTATATGCACTTTTTAGTGACCAAACTTGGGTTTTTTAATCAAGAGGAATTCTTAAAGAAAAAGGAAACTGCATTTCCACCTATCAGCGTGTCTAACAATACTTCAAACAAGAGGAACCAGTTGGTATTCCGGATGTTAGTTAAAGGGTTACTAGAGCAGGCGTGCAAGGAATAAAACGTTTCGTTACATGAGAAGAGGCGAAAGAGTAGAACGTGGGGAATCACAGGAAATTGCTGCCAAGAAAGGACTCGGAGAATTTTTGCAGCAGTTAGAAGAGAAACTGTTACTGCGATAGAACTCAAACGAGAAAATATGATTAAATTTTACTTAAAACACAAAACCACAAAAAGGCATTATTGATGATTCTAACAACATTTATTTATGAAATAATTTAACATGTTTAAAAATAATATTTAATACCAATATGCCAATTATGTATTAAAATATTACAAAGTGCAAAAAAATATCCAATTAGATATTATCCAATTATCAAAAATTAGATAAAATATTTATATTAAACATACTATATTCAAAATAAAACTAAAATTTATATTTATATATAAACATTTTACATCTTCAAAATAAAAAAATAATGTAATGTATTTTGCAAATAAAATAGTTTAGATTTTACTGCATAATAATTCTATCACAAATTTAAAAATCTTTTTTTACACAGTAAAATAAAATTTTTTATCATCGTTGCAGCATTACGACGGATTAATTCTTCTGAAGATCGCGATTATTTAAAAATTAAATATAAGAAAAAAGGAATTCTTTATTACATGATTATAACTAGGGTGTTTGTTAGAGTGGTTCATCATTTTTACCAATTTTCTGTAAAATTATTCTAATGTGCATCTTTCTGCCACTGACTTTATTTTATGCTTTTTATCTATTTTATCTCGTCAAATTAACTAAGCTTCCAGTTTCATGCGACGGGAAAATGTGAAATGACGAATCTTGAACTTTGTAATAAGATATATTAGATTTACTCGAATTAAAAAATTTCACAACCGATTTTTATTTCTTATAAATTCCCTAACAAATAAAAATTAGGAAAAAATTATCTTTCGATACAATCGTTATCATTATACTTTTTCAAAGATTTTTGAGAATTTATTTTGGCATAAAAAATATTTATTTTAATACATGTATAAATTCATATCTTTTTCCTTTATTTTTTTATAAAAATGAAATATAACTGAAACAATTATAGCATCCATTTGCAAATAAGTATACATTTTACTTTTAAATACAAAATAATAAACATTATAAAAAATTAGGCTTTTACTTAGTAGTTAATAAATGTTAATAAAATTGCTATATCATTTTAATGAAATGAGACAAGATATATATGGGTACATCATATTAAAAAAGTAATAGAATTGAATTTAGATATCCTTCCATCATTGGTCAAATTTAACTCGAGATAAAAGTGCTCATTTTATTCGTAAGTTACATCAATGCTTTTATATACCATATCGTATTTCCTCTTATTTAAAATATTCAGAATGCATTATATATTCATCAATGCATTGAAAAGAATGTTAAAAAGAAACGAACGTAAAGTTATAATCATAATCTATATTTACGTAGATTATATATTCTAATATCATGCATACATACGTATTTAATATGTATGTATTCCATTCTTATTATAATCACGTAGATAATACGAAATTTCGTGAACTAACATGGAAATAATTATCAGTATTGGCAATATATAATACCTAATTGAATTACTTGATGACTGTCTTCTCATGGAAAACGTATCACGGTGTACGTATTTTATCACTAAATTTATGAAGATTGCTTACGATCGTAAATTGTTTTTTAACTCATATTAAATATAACTTTATCAAATTCAAACAATTTCAATTTACAATCTCTTAGCTATAGTTTCAACATTAGTATCCTGTGCATTTAAACCAGCTGCGCATACTTTTTGTTCAAAATCCATTCTTGTTTCGTCACTAATTTACATTCCAAGCTCGAGGAGCTTCCATAATACAAGACTTAAATGCGAAAAAAATATTGAAAGTTTGTAATGACTTTTAGAACGACGCGCTGTCCCGTTATTTTCTTTTTTCTTGCGGTTTAACGCGTTATTCTCTGAAGCACATAAACTTTTCTGATAGTAGGATCTTTTCAACGGCTATCCCCTTTCGCTCGCTGCTCGTTGATTTCATTCGTGACCGTTCGGAGTTTCTTTCATTCACAGTATTCTGTATACCATAATATATGTTACAATGTGCTTATAGAATGATGAACTTGTCCCACCGAAAAGAGGATCGACTTTTAAAAGGCCCCATTACAATTTACCAATCGTACGATACTGTGCTTTTATTTGGCGATCAGTGCAATTTACCGAATAGATCTTTTTCCTTTGGCGCATCTTCAACTTCCCAGAAAAAATAAAATGAAACTAGAGAAAAGAATCGAGAAAGTTACTATCTAAAGTAACTGTAAAGTAACTATATATTGTACGTTAGAAGTTTTAAACACCTTCTGCTTTTGTCGATCTTTGAATTATAATTCCTACATCGCGAATTTCTCATTTTTCTTTTAACTATTTATTAATATAATTATATTATATATGTTTAATTATATTATATATTTAATTTAATTATATTAAACAGTTTTAGAATATTTTATATTATATATATATATA
>QKQZ01050874.1:0-20225 GCA_003595255.1 Solenopsis fugax
GCGCCATCGATTTTCCGGCGGACGCGACATGCTGCTTTTCCGGCTACGCGAAAGCCGCGTAGCCGACATGTATCAACGATAAAACAACTAGACTCCTTTTTGTCATCTGCGTCGTCGCAGTAGGGTTGAACGATGAAATCCAAAACGATAATTCTATACCTGGTTTTATGATGAAATATATTTTGTTCGTAAGGTAATACTGAATTCTTCTTTTCTTTTCAATTAATGATTATGTCATTAATGCAAGGAACATTTTGGGGAACTGATATATTGTTAATTAGTTACGTGGGTAGGATTTGGAAAATTTTATTATTGACTGTGGGATTTACAGATTTCTACGGCTCTACGGCAATCTGAACCATATCTGATTGAGGATTCCAATTACAATTTTAAGAGGGCACCATGGTATACATATCCCAGGTGAAAATTTTTCTTTGAATTTTTATACAAATTGGAACACTTTAAAAATACTGAGAAAGTTTACATCTTCCCTTAAAAATTTTTATACATATGAATTTTGATATAGTTTAAAATTTCTAAAATTTTTCATTCTATGATTTTTAAAGAAATATACACTTTTTCAAATTTTATAAGATTTCATAAAAAATTATGGAATTAAACGTTTTAGAAATTTTACGATATATTTTAGAATTCATATATACGAAGAATTTTAGGAAAGATGTAGACTTTCGCAACATTTTTGAAAAGTTACTGTATGGGGAGGTAAATAAGGTTTTTAAAATCTTATTTTTTAAAAACCTTATTTTTAAAAAGTAAACATTTATTTATATGTATAATAACAGTCTTATAAAATTATATTTAAAATAACTTTATATCATGTAATGAAGAAATAATTTTTAATCAAGTAATTTTTTCTTGCAATTCCAGAAAATATTTACTATCAGATTATTTTGAAATTCAAGATAATCAGAGTTTTTAATCTAAGAAAATTTAATCAAGTTTAATAATATTATTAAGCTTATTTGTAAAATAATTATTTAAATGTAAAAAGTGTAAAAATTTAAATTTATACTTAAGGTAATATATCTATTTACTTAAAAGTAAATATTTTTACTTGAACTGAACAAACAAATCAAAATATATAGGTGTAAGAAAATGTATTGTTNATAAGAAAATATTTAACTTAATAATAATTATATTAATAATATATTTTAACTGATAATACTTAATAATAATTATATAAAGGTAATAATTATATTGTTAATTATATATCAAAGTATTAACGATTCGATTCGATTTAATTCAATTCGATTTGAGTAAAATTTTATCGATTCGATTCGATTCAAATTCGAACAAAGAAATGTTTGATTCGATTCGGTGTAAAATTCTGAGATTTGCAGATCCTGATCTCTTTTATAGCATTACTTTATTACGTTATTGTTATATTCTTAATAAATCGTTTCATATAATTTTTCATTTATTCTATTTTTATTGAGAGGTTGTCAAATGTTTTTCCATTTTTTCTTTCAATTTAGTTCTTTTTAATTCTTTAATATATTTGTAGATATATCTTATAAATTGTTTCAGTCATTTGCTTGGAGCATTTGGCACATTAACATAAAAAAGTCCTGTTAAAGTCCTGTTAATACAGCTATAAATCAAAGTGTGGGTGACTTGGCAATTCAAATTAAATGGAACTTAATCATTAATATTTCACGCAACTTAAGCGTGATTCTTCAGAATTGTTCATTTAATTATGTCTCGCGATGTGTCAATTTCTATCAAAAGATCTTTGCTATTCGTGTAATTAAACATGCACACGCTGACATACATCTCTTCCCATAAAGTACTAGCAAATGCGTAATGAGTTACATTTAAGTCTTCGATTCATTTGTATACTCTTACGCATCAAAGGATGGACAGTATGTTGAAAAATACATCCATTAAATAATTGCCTCAAAAATAGTATTGCAATAAACTTAATAAGCAGAAAATATTAATCATTCTCGAGTCATAAATGTAATAAAATATTACTAATAAATTAATTAAAAATATATTTCTAAATAATAAAAGTACAATAAGTATAACAATCAAATACGGTCTTTTTTATAAATGAAAACGTTGATCACACGTGAAGACTCGAGAGGGAATCTTTCGTGCAAGAAGAATTTTGCAAGCCAATAAATTCTGAGTGTGAAAGCGATATTGTCTAACCGTGCAACGATGATTAATTAAACTAGAGTCGAGGTTAATTGACGTTGATGAAATTGATCCATATCACCGGACTTTAATGAGCTTCGCAGTTTCAACCGGAGAGAACTGATGCTCAACGCTCGCTAAATAAATCGTCCGACGACGTTACTATCGTTTGGTCTTGCATTTCATTAATTATTAATTAGCGCATAGACCATATCTTCGTTTGAAGTAAAAATTAAATAACATGCATGTTACTTCGAAGTAATGTAATATTCGTGTGACTTAACTATTCGTTCTTGACTAGAATAAAAATTAAATAATACGCTGCTTTGAGGTGTAATATTTAAAACATGATGAAAATATTTATAATAAATATTTATGAATATCTCATAAATATTCATAAATATTTATTTTTCAAAAACATTACATAAACATTTTATACATATTTTATAAATATTTTTATGTGATATAATTTATTTATGATAAATCTTTATGATCTATTCAATCTATAAGATTGAATAGATCATAAAGATCCTATAATATTTATAAAATATTTTAGTAAGTATTTATAAAATATTTAAATAATTATTATAAATCTTTTGTAAATCTTTTATAAATATTATGTTATGTCTGAGAATTGAAAGACTTGCAATAATTCCTATGCAGAAAGAAGTTTTGGTGAAGTATCAAAAAATTTAGCTAGATGCAAATCTAAAAATAATTTTGTTGGACCAAAATAATTAAAAAGAATGTTCAAGCATGCTGCATAAAATTTTGCCATTCTATCAATCAGCGTTCTGCATAATTATTTTGATGATCTAAATTATCTGTATTCAACTAAATTTTTAAATATTTTAGCAAAACCGTTTTTTTTGTGCACATTTGTAAAAACAATCTCTAAAAAAATAAACTCTAAAGTTAAAGTGATTAAATTTAGAATTTATTTTTTTTCTTTGTTTTTTTAATATACACGAAAAGAATGGTATTTAAAGTATTTAAAAATTTAGCTGGATAAAGATTTGAAAATAATTTTGTTAGGCTATCAAAATTGTGTTGGACTCTCAAACTGAATTGTTACTATAGAATGTAAAAATTTTTTGCAGCATTGCTCATCATGCTTGAACATCCGTCACAATTATTTTGATGTTCAATAAAATTATTTTCAGATCTGTATCCAGCTAAAAATTTAGATACTTCAATAAAATCTTTTTGTGGGTTAGCCTATTGTTGCAGCCTGCCTTTCAATTGTATTATTTTTCTGTCACAGATACTGTAACTGATTTATAAGTCGCGTTTGATGGACAATAAAATGCTGTTTCGTCACAATAAGGAAGAATGAAGGACTGTAGTAAATGTCGTCGGATACGGCAAGCGTGTCTTTAAAAGCTGACTCCACCCCATGATCGCGGGAAGAGATCTTGAAAAAACGAGAGGACGTCGCAGCCGTTTCTGGCCAAGCAGCGACCGATTGAATGCGCGATTGAAGCGATTGTCGGGGAATTGTCATTGACTGCTGAATACTTGCGGAGTCACCACGCCGCTTTATAGTCCCGGCTATGTAAGTAGTTTTGGTGTCACGAGGCACGGCCTTTCGAATTACCCATCGGCGAGATAACAGTCGTTCCCGCGGACGGCTACCTAAGATAGAAATCCATCGTGATAAAACGAAAGGCGGCGACTACCGAACAGAGCAATCCGAATGTTTGTTCTTTTTCCATATCCTAAAACTGAACTTCTCGCACAATTTATCTCTTCTCTTTTTCTCTCCAATGTGAAAAGGAAAAGAGGAAAGATGAAGTTCATGCGATGTGGGATAAGAATAAGCCTCGAGGTTCATCCCGAGGAATTAAAATTCCTTCGAAATGTTCTCGGAATGTCCTTTATTGACTACGTCGCTTTGAGAAACTCGCTCTTTCCCGATTGTCCGTAATGTAACTGTCATCGGCGACGTAAATCCGTTCTGCGTTTATTCATAACGCACTGCGCGTTTTGCGTCACGTCTTCTTCGACTTTCCGGTCTGAATTTCGGACGGTTGTGTAATAGATACTCGATCAAATATTGCCGGGTGTCCAAATGTCTCATGATATCGAGATTTCGAAACGTTGATATCGACGAAAGCTGCTGATTGGAACCTGTTCTAATGGGCGAGACCGTCGGTCACTCCTCATACAGCGCAGCATAGCAAAAACATTGCTGTAATGTTTCAGCAATATTGCAGCAACGATAAAATGTACACTTCAGAAATATTGATACGTAATGTTGCAGCAGTGTTAATATTATATCCCTAATGCACATGATATCGTACGATGTCAGAATATCATGATATATTCGTACAATATTATGAATATTCTAGATACCTCGTGCTGTTAGGGATATATTGCAATTTTGCTGTAACTTTACGTATCAATATTTCTGAAGCGGACATTTTACATTGCTGCTGAAACATTGCAGCGATATTTTGCAATGTTTTTACTATGTTGTACTCGATGGGTCGCGTTCAAACGTATGCCACGTTAATTTAGCAATTGCGTTGCCCAATTACAACGCATTAAATAAATAAATAAATAAATAAATTTGGCCGATCACTGACGCGACTGCATCGACAAAACGTACGGTTGCATAACTTGACATTTACAACGTGAACCAGGGCGATCGTCCATTCAACGAGGTTTTTTTCCTTCCCTCGCTGCGGGATACGGCGGATTGCGATCTCGAGGAACGTACTGCCGGAACGAGAAGAGGAGTTTTCGAAACGACGACGACGAGTCGGTCGGTCGGCTGGCTGGTCTCGCTCGACCTGGGACAGGAGGGGGCAAAGACGTAGGGGACGAAGGGGACGAAGGTGGACGATAATACCACCGTCATACGAACCGGTGTGTGTACGCGTACGACCATGTACACCGTGCACGTCGACGACGGGGCACGCACAGGTGGGGCTGTACATCCCACCTGCGGAGGACCCAGCGTCTACCCGATGAGGATGATGCCCCGTTCTGGTGGGAGGAATTTAGGTTACTCGTACCACTAGGGAATGTGGGCCGACTATATACCGGCTCATCGCGACCGTCCGCCAGTTCATTCCTTCCCCGTATTTTCGATTCGTCGGATCCAGCATCACGACCCGGGATTCTTCCTCTTCTTCGTCATCGTCCGATCGAGGGCTCTTCTCGCACCTCGTCCCTAGGTAAGTCCTGAGCAGCGGAAGAGGCGGCAAAGCAGGAAGAGGAGGATCGTCGGCTTCGAAACCTTCGAGGAACGCTGCTTCTTCAGTAAGTACGATCGAGTATTTTACTTGAGGACTGTGTACAAGTTCTCGTTTCGACGTGATTGCGTGATATCGGCGTGTCAATATTAACTTGGGGACATTTCGGTAGAGAAGCGACTGAATATTCTTCGCGTGTTAAACAATTTCTGTTTGAGGATTGCAGTGCGAGAATGAAATAGAAGAAAAGTTCATCACTTTTATAATTATAATACAACTCTGTGTTGTTGGTTTTATAAATTATAAATTTTCTTTTTTATTTTTAACATTTTATTTGTAATTAGAGGAAGTTTATATTTCATTTCTCTAAGATTTCAAAAATTTCTCATAAATGTTTATAAATTGACGATCGATGTTGTATGAATCTCAATCTTTCCATTGACGATGGAAACGTAAGACGTGAAGTGCATCTTTCTGTTCGAGCATTGAACTCTCCGAGATTATACCGGTTTTAAGTCCTGATTTTATCAATGTGCGCATGTACGTTCTCGGAATTAAGATCTCAGAATATCATAGATGGGAAAATCTGAGCTTTGGCCCGAATGAGGGTCGCTAGTTCGTCGAAGATGTGACATAATCATTAACGCGAGCTCGGGAAATTCCTGTCTTTGTTAGAATCTCCCTCATTTCGCGATTACACGTCGAGAAAAAAATAGATGTTACGCCAGCGTTTACGAGTTTTTGTTACTTAATGTGGTTGGAAGTTATCTTAATTATCCGACGTGTATTATTCAATTCTTGATTTACGGAGATAATATGAGGCGTTTTATCTTAATTTCGAAAGTCATATAGCTATGAAGTAGATTAAAATTAACAGATTCCTTCATTTTCGCGCTAAAAAATTAAACCTAAATGCTGTAAATTCTTGACGCAGGCTGTTCTGTATCTGATGTTAGCCTTAAAAAGAGATTTTCCAATTAATTGGATGTTCTCTTGGGAAAAATTTCGAGGAAGGCATTAATTATTGCAGTTTTTTAATTTCCGATGTTACATATCTAAGTTTCAAGATGATAGTTTCGAAAAGTACAGTGCGCTGTTTTCTCGAAACCGAAAGTCGTATACCATTCGTTATTAATTTTTAGATAGTGAAAACGTCTTTGATGACTTATAATTAAGTTAATAATGGATAGAAAGGTGGACAATATTATTATTTTTATGACAGATGACGAGGTCTGTTAATGAAGAAAGTGCGTAATTAGAAACGTGTGAAGAGCGCGAACTGGACAAGTTCCAGTTACTCTTCAGTCTAATTTGAAAAAAATTTTTTAATGCAAATTATTTGGCGATGTATCTGCTTTGAACTCTTTTCGCGCAACTTTCTTAATCCCTCGCCTTTCACTGCTATTAATTTATAATATCCGTGTTGGAGATAAACAAATAACAGCTCGCATCAAGATATTATACGAGATAAATATTCTCGCGTTATCCTACATACATCTGGCACGATATCTTTGCCGCATGATTCATCAGAAGCACGAGATAAGTAAAGGGTCGCTCGTGAAAGTTTATAGGTGCAAGGTGCCGTATCCTGGGAGCTGTTGCTAACGGATCCGCTCGATTTCGCGTTCGATAGCAGGATAATTTTCACGATGCTTACAATCTCGTGCAAAAAACTTCTGAGCTTACATGTACGATGGTTGTTGATGAGCTATTACAATCGAATTAAATTTCGTATATATGCGGAGTCTTACTAAAAAAAAAAATGATCTTGCAATTACTGCCATAATTTTTTACTGCAAAAAATTAACTAAGATAGATAAATGATTAGCATATATTGTGATATCGCATACGTTCGGTACTTAACCAATCTAAATAACAGAGACAGAATTTACATCTGAACTGTTTGTGAAATTTAGAAAGAAAATTTTTTATAATTGACAATGAAATCTAAATTTTCTAAAAGATATTGTTAAATGTTACTATAAATTCTATATGTGACATATAATATTTTAGCAGAAACAAAAAATAGCGATAAATTTTTGTTGTAACTACCTATATTAGCAAAACTTTTTTTGAGTGCTAATAGTTTCTCATCTGAATTTTAATATTTCTTTTTTTAACGAATTCTGTCATCTTTTCCCACAAAAATTTTTAGACGCTCTTTACAAAGGTGCGCCCGATTTATCGCAAACAAGAGCAATTCGTTGAACCTGCGCAAGATAATTGTGTGAACAATCCGGATCATACCGGCGCACCGTTGACCCTGAACGATCTTTTTCTTCATCATCTTGATACGTCCGCGTTTCGAAAGCATCTTCGAAACTGCCAGACAGCTCATCATCTCTAGGTACGTGTCCCTATTTCGATCGCTTTCGTCTTGTTCCGCAAGTTTCCTCGCTAATCTCGAACGTTGAAAAGGCACTCGAGTAGAACGATGTTTATCAATCTTTTACAAGAGACGAAATTCTTTCGTATGCTAAAAAGAATTAGGATGCACCTAAACAAATGCGGATAATAAGGCACAGAGAAAAAAATGCTATTGAATCAGTCAAATTGGAAATATTTCGTTACTTTAATAACAGTGTTAATGAAACAAGAAAATTAAAAGTAAAAACAATAACAAATAAAATGAATAAAATTTAGTTGAATCAATTACATATATTTATTAGTGACAGCCCGTGATTTAATGTTTAATTGAATCAAACTACGTTTTAATTCATATTACAGTTTTTTTTCAGTATAGTAATGCACCTTGATCGATTTGAGAGATCAACAAAATTTCATAGAAAAAAAATAATTTTAATAAACTTTAATAATTTTATTTCAGTAAAAATAAATTCATATTCGAAAAAAATAATTTTAGTAAGGAGAAAAAATTTAACAAAATTAAAAACTTACTGCACTGAGAAAAAAAATTTGTTAAAATCTAAAATATTTAGTCCAAAACGATTAACTAAACATTAGATTGATTCAACAATTATTTAGTTGCACAAAAAAGGTATAGTTCATTCATATCAATCATGCAAATTTTTTTAATCAAGAATTTATTAAACCAACTCAATATTTGGTTGCTCGTATCGGACTAAATATTTTAGTTTTTTAATTTGTTTTCTCAGTGGTAAAACGTTTCTACTGTAATTCCACGATAGAAATAAAATTCTATAATTGAGCGATGGAGAACGAATGAGAAAAGCCATCTTTTAATTTTCAATAAAATATTAATAACAAATTATGCTATCGTACAGTCAACGAAATCTTCTTACATGTCGTAACTACAATAACTATGCTGCAAAATTGTTTTCACTGCCTACGAGTTTCATATTAATATTCGGTCATTAACTGATCTTACTTCATGAGCTAATAATCCAAGTAATAAAATTCCTCGAATTAATAAAATGTTTCGTCCGGAACACGTAAAATCGATGTCAGAATATTTACGTTAGTCGTTTACGTTGCTTAGAACTACGAAAAAAAAAAAAATACTTTATGTATACGTTACCTCTCACCGAGGGAGATTTGAGACTCTTAATGATTATTTCGCAATATGTGTGCTTTATTTCGTACCAAGAAAAGTTTCTTGACATTTTACCCTTTTTCAACGGTATGTTCGAGTAAGACACGATTACATAAACGACCGCGCGGATTACACACGCGTCTGCATTTTTTTAATGGTTTTTATACTATTAATTTATTTCGTTATATGCATACTACGCGGGATGCCAAGTTATTTACGCGAAGTAAATTCTTTTTCGAGTGATCATCTAATGGTCCACATCACCTTTGAATTTCCCTTTCACTTATTCATGTTATTCGCATCTGTGCTTCTCTGTGCTTTCCTAAATGATAGAGAATTAAGATCCTCTCTCTCTCTCTCTTTCTCTCTCTCTCTCTCTATCTCTAGCTCTCTCTCTCTCTCTCTCTCTCTCTCTCTCTCTCTCTCTATCTCTCGCTACACGTTTAATATGCTATAAAATTCGAGATAAGAAATATTAGTCTATCGTTCTACAATCGAGCCGATGGAAATCGGCGAGGTACTTTTCCTCGTGAAATTATCGCGTTTCCTTGTGAGATAAAACTTCGCGCTTTTAAGATAACTACGATAATTGCAACGATCTTGCACAAAGCGACCGACGCATGGAAAGCGTGTATACAATTGTACACTTTGCGCTATCACGGGATTTCGACACTCTATGTGGGTAATGAGTTAACGTTGACACGTCAACGGGAGCTCATTGTGTGAAACAAAATAGAAGGATGAAGATTAATATCGTTATTGTGAAGTCAGTAGTTAACGCGAGAGTGAAATTATCGTCGAAGGATCTCACGGGCCCGTAAAAACGCTTTTTTTATGTACCCTTCGATTTTTGTCGGTGAAATATTAACGTCTGTGTCAAAAAGTAATGCTATTCATCCGCTTCCACGTTCGTCGTTTTACATTATTACTGAATTAGATAATTTTATTGCTTAATTATTATTAAACAATTAAGCAATAATCATTATTTAATTGCTAGTAAATATTGTTAAATATTAAATTTATTCACGAAAAATGTTTGAATACAATTTTTTTTACCTGTTGAATTATATTTGTCGACTTTAAAATAATTTAAAAGTACAGATATGTCTCTACTTATACACTGAGAGAAAAATATTTAAAAATTTATTTGTGGTATTATATAAATTTATTTCACTGAAAAAAATGAATCTTTATTTAAATACGGCAAAATGAAATTTTATTCCTAGCAAATAAACCAATTAATAAGAAAATTAATAAAAAAACAGATATATTTCATAGAAATGAGCTTATATAGTGCATAGAAATGTACATTCAGTTTTTACAATCAAATTTTTATAACCAATAAATATCGAAGGAAACGTCATAAGTAATATATATTTGTTTCTTAATATTTTGACTTTTTCTCTCAGTATATGATAAAATTGCATTCAGAGATTTTGATTGTAAGTTGAATAGCATTTATATTTTATATAAATAAAACATTAAAAAGAGAAGAATTTTATAAATATTGTATTATATTTATATTATGTTGTGTTTTTAAGAAAAAAATAGCATTGTTTCTTTAATTACTTAAAGTTTAATCTGTTTAAATATTAATTTTATTATTAAAAACGATTAGGGCCTTTAGGAAACTTTTTAAAGTTTGTAATTCTTAATATAATATTTTCTATTAAAATTTAATATTTAAACAGATTAACTTCAGCAAGTAATTAAAAAAACAATGCTATTTTTTCTTAAAATATAACTTTTAATATAATAATTAGTATTATAAAATTAATTTTTAATTCGGATCACTGGTTAACGAGTGCTTAATCAGTTTCGTTGAAATTTACTAATTCATTCAGTCAATAAACTACCGGTCGTAAGTCCGAAAATTCGTAGTAGCCGTTAGAGAAATACCTGTATAAGTATAGATTATCAAGGTACATACGAGAGAGTGTAAATATAGAAAGTCAAGAGTTTTGATACCAATACACAGTAGTGTTCCACATATGGCGCATGCTAAAGAACGGTACTCCGTACCTCACTACCGTACGATGCCTATATCCGAATATGTATGCATACGTATACACACAATATATATAATTGACACGAAAGTAAAATACAGCACATTGTAAAGGTAACGGTGACAGCCGTTTAAACGTGGATTAATAATGAGCGCAATAAAAAGAACTGTGTCAAATACGGATGATCGTAACATGATGGAAGAGCAATTTCGCGTGACATCTGTCATTACAGTGGAAGCCAAACGGAGATCGGCCAGCTGAGACTCGGCGTAATTAAAGACCGAAACTCGAGATTGCTGTCTCCGCTTTTTCAGGTCCCGAATACGAGTCACGAGCGCATTTCTATTTGAGCACCGCGAGCAAATGCCCCCTCTTCCCTTCCCGGCGACGAGAGTCCTCAGCGAAGTGGAACAAAATCGCGATTATCCATTATCCCTCCAAATAGATACGCCTCCGCCAGCCGAATCGCGCCGGCCAACACTCGACGAAGGCGGATGATCGACAGACCCGATCGACCCCAGTGCGGCTCTTCCAGCGAGCTCTTTCCTTGGCGTGGACTCGATTCTCCGCGGCCGTCTCGTTTTTTTGTCGCGGTCGGATTCCCCAGAATTCAGACGCGGCCCGCAGCAGTAATGCGGGATACGTCGACGGGCGAAACGTTTTGCCGTTAACAAAAGTCCACCTCTCGGACAAACTGTAAGAGACTCCTGGAAGAGAGGCCGGCTGGACGTAAAGCCGGCCAGCTAACGGTCACTACGCGATGTGGTCCGCGCGAACACACACACACACACACACACACACACACACACACACACACACACACACACTCTCTCTCTCTCTCTCTCTCTCTCTCTCTCTCTCTCTCTCTTGTGATGTCGTTATCCCACACCTACGGTTCTCATTCTCATTCTCGTTTCTCGTTCGCGTGAATGGCAGCGGCTCGCGGCTGCCGCGTCGCGCGAATACCGGGAAAGCTCAATGCCAGGTCGGACAGGTGTACTCGGACTCGATCGACAGTTTTGATTTTGTTCGCGACCGTCCGTGACGAAGTAGAAGAGATCGTTATGGCTGGGATCGCGCGATGGGCAATTAGCGCCTCGGCAAATTAGCGGACGGCAAATCGGCTCCTCGAGGTCCGGAAACTCAACAATTAAAAATTCGATTCCATCTACTTTTAATCTTTCCTAAAGTAATTGAAAGCAACTCTTCGCCGAAAAACAAAAACTAAGAATCACTTTTCGCGTTTTTACGCATCTATGTAGATACATGGAAAGGACTATTTTGATGAAATACAGATCTGAAAATAATTATTACAGTTCGAATGAATTGGAAACTGTGTGTAAAAATCACATTTAAAATATTATTTCAGCACCAAGATCTTGTTATGACCGTTATGACCCTTCTTGTATTTAATTTGTTGAAAATAATTATGTTCAACCATTTAAGAGTTTATGTTGGACATTTATTGTGGTTGCTAGAATGTCAAAATTTTTTGCAGCAGTATCATCATGTTAATTATTTTGATAATTTTACATAAAATTATTTTCTGATCTTTATCTAGCTAAATTTTTAGATACTACAGTAAAATTGTTCTTTTCGTGTATCTATATTAGAATGTTCACATATAAGAGAAGAAAACTATTATATTATAATAAATGAATTCTTCCCTAAATATATGAAACATGTGGTTTTTGTTTTTTACACTTTTTGCATTCTTTTTTCAACTAACTATTAAAACTTTATATAAAAATTTTCCAGTTAGTTTACAATCAATTTCTGCTTATTTCAATATTCAATATTCTAATATAATTCAATATTTAATATTTTGTTTTATCTTTTCCTTGATTTTTAAGAGGAAAGTGGGAGCTTCTGCCTTTTCTCTGCAATTATACTTTGTACTTCCGGTCACAGCGAGGGATTCTGTGTCATACCGCGAATATCGTGTGCCGTCTGGAACACAAACGTTTCTCCATAATTGAACGATCATTGTGATTATTTTAACGACTGCGCGCAAGCAGCATATGTATCAAGTAAATTGTTACGTCGCAGCTTGTTATAACGTAACTAGTATGTGCGAAACAAATTGCTGAAATACTGCGTACGTTTAAATTATAGGTACGGCCCGTTAAGATACCGATACCTCTGCTAGAGTGGCAAGGTAAACGGTCAGAGCATCTGCTTTCAACCGCGAATATTATTAATCTTCGTCACTCGCCGGAGCGTGCCTTCATTGCAATTCACCGCAAACCGCAAGTGTTAACCAAACACGCCGGGCATGCATTGTCTTCCTGACGATTATTTGAAAAAAAAACCGAAGAAAAGAAAACAGCTTGCGAAAAGTACGCCTTCTAAATTTTTCCTTTTCGCAACAGCGTGCCGTAAGAAGCACTCTGCAATAAATTAGCCAGTGTTAATATTATACGACAGAAAAACATAAAGTAAAAGTAAAAGTGTTAATGTTGTGAAACGTAGAGAATTTTCATATATATAAGTTATAAAATTAAATTAAAATGACAATAATAAATGAATATTGACCGATGTGTAAATACACAAGTAATTGTAAGTAGAAATAAGCCTTTGGTCTGAGCTGGATCTTAAGCCCAGCACACGCACTATGCATTTGAGATTGGAGATTACAAATTGAAGATTAGAATTCAACTACTCGTAACGAAATAGATTAAGGTTAAGAATATTTGATTAGTTGATTTTCTAATTTTTAATTCTCATAATCTCAAGATGTAACTCATACAGCACAGCATAGAAAAAGCATTGCAAAATATGTTGTTTTAGCAACATTGCAGCAATGGTGAAATGTTCTCTTCGGAAATATTGATACGTAATGTTGCAGCAATATATATAATATTGTATTAACGTTGCTCAACATTACATATCAATATTTCTGCAGTGAACATTTTATCGTTGCTGCAATATTACTAAAACAATATTTTGCAATGTTTTTGCTATTCTGTGATGTACGGAAAGTCTTATACAGGCTTTAGTGTTTAATAATGTTTCTGTGTGACAATTGAATAAAAATTAAATTTAATTTATCTCCAGAAAATAATTCGTGACTTTAATATATTGATACAACCTCTCAAAAGTCACACCGAAAGTCCATAAAATAAAGTCCATAAGCAAGTAGAGAGAGTTGATACTAAAATTAAGCAATTTACAAAAAGTGGAGTTAATGGAGTTATTAGTTGTATAAGTTCCAGGAAAGAAGAGATATAAAATGTAACTTCGTATAATGTTCACATTATTCGTAAGAATAGATTTATGATTATATAAATCATATCCGTCGAGATGATATTACTTGTGGTTATGCCGAGACACAGTCTTGACCAATACGCTGCTAATGTCGAGAAATAGTTTTCGTATGCATCCTTGTACGTTTTACATCATAAAGCGCATACGTGTCTAGCGTTCACGTACATGCGCAAGATATGGTATTTGAGTGCTATAATTAACGTTCAGCGATCAAAGAATTAGTTCCTTAATGGATAAGATCAGATAATTTAAAACTTTTAATTAAGTTTGTTCATACAAGCAAGTTCATATAAGATGCATGCGGCATGCATTTAGATGTCGAAAGTTTTCATTTAGGAATTCTTTAAATAATTTAAGACCGACATTTTGATCAAGCTAAATTTTTGTCTTTTTATATAATACCTATATTTAAAAAATATGCATTAAATTTATCATTAATTAAATATGCTGCCGATTCAGCGATAAAATCGTAAAGAAACGGTAATGAAATAACGTAATTCGAAAAAACAAGTGAAAGAGATGCACCTTAATTGGCCGCAAAAATAGCGATTTCGCGCTATTTTCCTTCGCGATAAATAAAGAGCGTATTCTTGGTAGCTCGAGCTTAAAAATCGTACCTTCGGCGAAGCACGACTCTTCTTCGCGTACGGCAACCCTCAGGCGATGCACGTGTCTTCCCAATCTCTATCGGACGGGGATAACCGGACTAATGAGTCGATTCTGGAACAACTTTCCTTTCGATTAATGTACCGTATCGATCGGCCAACGAGAACAAAGCCGCGACTTTTGCTCCTCGAGTCCTATTCATCAAAAGTCCGTCGTACTTTCAGCGTACTTTCATCGCCACAATATCTCTCAGTCCAGTTTCTTCAAAGTAAGAAAATATAATTCTGCGGTTATAATGTTGATATCTTCTTCAATTGCCTTTTTTTGTAGTATGATTTTATTATGATATGATGTGCAACGTTGCATGTAGATTTAATATCCTTATATTCGTTCCTTATATTCGTGACATAACTTCGGAGCTTCTCTTATATCACGTGTAGATATAATATATAATTTTGCACTATATTATTCATTCGTACGTAATCGATTATATAATCGATGCCTTAATTACACTGGTTAATTTACATTCGTGTTTAAATTTAGCACTAACGTGCCACGTGATGGAGTCGATACATTGTAATTCCGGAATTCCGGAATTCTCCATTTCGATGGCTATAAAATATTGCTCATTTGCATCCGCTGAAAAAAATTTCCATCGATTCTCAGAGAGCCTGGATTTACTAATAAGATTTATAAATCTGAGCGGGTGTGCGAGATATCATAAATACTTGTATTAAGACTTAATCTTTCGGTTGCAGATTGCTATTAAAAATATCGTGTTGTTTCGCTTTTTTGCTTCAATAATTTTATTTCATTCTAAAAATAGTAATAAATAACATTCGGAATGTTTCACGTCTTTTTTAAAATTTAATTTTTGACATGTAAATATTTAGTCTTTTTTATCTTTAAAATGGACAAAGATTGTTGCATCGAGAAACATGCATAAAAAAGTTATCATTTTGCTATTATTTATTTTTCAAGCAATTAATAATTTGACAAAATATAAATATTCTATATTTTTACATAATTATTTTTCAATGAAGAAGATTTTATAAATAAAAAAGGTTATTCTTTTACCGCTTTTAGAAATACGAATTTGAAAATGAAAGATGAAAATTGTTTTATTTTTAATTTGTAAATACTGTTTCCAAATTTTGCGATATCAATACAGAGGCATATTACAGGATTATAAAGCATATTAATTTTGTCCACATTCTGCAGATTCACTATTTCTATATTAATCAACATGTCTTAATCAATATGATTTTTGAACATCGTTTTGAATAGGCGAGATTTGACGTGATCTTACAGAACAATGCGTCTCTTTTACTTAATTCTTATTGGATGACTAATTCTTCTGAAACTGCTATTATAATATTTTCAAAGATACCTGGTTTAATTATAACGCTATTGTACGATACACTGTATGAATTTGAAAGAGGTCTAACGTGATATATCAGCGATGCTCATCCGCCACATCGTGACGCGAGTGTCACGAACGGTTTAGAAAGTCGCAGCCCCCCTCGTAGAGACTGGCAATCGTGATACGAGGAAAGTCTTAACTGTCCGATAAAAATTAGATAAAAAAAGGACGCGTTGCAAAATCACATCAAGTTTCACTGGCCGTGAACGATTCAGACCGATTCAACCGTTTTCTAAAGTCATCGCGACCGTCGAATCATCCTCTCTAAGCCGCTAATCCTGAACGATGCGCACCAGCATTGTCTCTCGATCACTTTTGTGCCCATTTAAACAGACTGTGTATATTATTTATATTTATTATACTTGCGATATATTAATATATTTTATATTTTCATATGTGCTTTGTTTAAAATTATAGTTCTACATTTTAATTAGATTTATTTTCAAAACAAAAGAGGTTCAGACTAATAGCTTCGTAATTTGACATAAGCTTTAGTTGGGACTTTGAAGAGCAGAGTTGCTGAATGCGTACTGATCGTCTAAATCGTATCTCATCAATATTTTATATTTTTACTTAATATATTTCTAAATTCTTTGAAGTGGAATTTCACTCTAAAGAATGAAAACTCACTCTTTTAGAGTGAATATTCAGCCACTCTTTTTCAAGATCGACTGAATTTTCACTCGTTTAGAGTGAGAGTGCACTTCAAAGAATTTAGAGAGTAAGTGATAATACAAATAACATTTAGCGATAAAAAATTAAAATAAATGCTGACAACATTTTTAAAAAATCAGGTGCGTTTGATGTCAAATTTTAATAATAATAATCTTAATTGCAATGTACAAGAATTTGAGATCTGAAGTTAATAATTGTAATAATAGAATTATATGAAAAATGCAATTGGTGAGGCACCAGTAAGTTACTACGCCTACCAGTAATAAAAATTAAATGCAGCAAGATTAACAAAATCAAATAAAAAATACATAGGATCATAATCATACAAACATAATTTATATATAATATTTGATAATGTAATCGTACAATTTTAAAAGGAAAATTATTTTAGAATATTTTACATTTATTTTACATTGTACATACATATTTGTACAGTTATTATAAAGATTAAATTGATATCTTTATAAAATCTATCAAGCTCCTAAGCCATTACAAATTTTACAATAAATGATATTGATGCAAAGTTGATAAATAATAAGAGTTAAACTAGTAATTAATATGAATAAAAATTCAATTGCAAAAATATATAAATTTCCAATAACAATTTCCAACATTTATTTGCATACACAGAAAGAACAATTTTACTGTGGTATTTAAAAATTTAGCTAGATAGAGATCTGAAAATAATTTTGTTAGACTATCAAAATAATTATGCACTGAAGCTAGTTGTTAGAATAAAATTTTTTGCAGCATTACTTAAGTCCAACAAAATTATTTTCAAATCTCTAGCCGGCTAAATTTTTATATACTTTAGCAAAATCGTTATTTCCGCGTACTAAATTGAAAATGTAATAAAAAATAATTTAAATGGTATGCATTTGGCAATTCTCCTTTACTTTTCTCTGCCATATTCTTGACAAAGAAAGGTACTCGACAAAAAAGATGTAATTTTGTTCTACAAAGTTATGCCTTCCTAAAATGACATAACGAAATAATATTAAGTAACTTTCAGCGATCACACTAAATCTAGAGTTCTCTCCTGCCTAGTTATTACACATAAAGGCAATGATGATTTAATTGCTTTTATGTAATATCCTCCGTTTATTTAAAAAAAAAGACAAAATGTCATGTCTCACAATTTGCGAAAAGCAACATAATGGCATGCCACAATGAATTAGCGGCTTACCTCAAAATTACATTAATTAGTTGCCGCTGCTTTACATAATAGCGATACATTGTAACGGCGGCTCTTCCGCGTTTGGATGTAATGAGAGACGATAATGTACGTGAGAACAGTCTCAGTTAGAAGCTGCTAATAGCGATGATTAGATCTGTAAAAAATCAAGGAACTGTAATTCCTATTCTAGACTCTGCGTAACTTTTAGGAAGACATAAATTCGATCGGGAACTATTCCTGGCCGCGGAAGAGCAACGCTGTAATTTTCTTAACGAGCGAACTGATCGACGCGTAAAGAATGCAACAGTCTATGTGGTCACGGGGTCACTGGACCCCGGCTGGCAACGACCGATCTTTTTTCCTTTTTCCAGCCGTGCCCCGCGTAGTATCGACCGTAAGTTACCTAATACGATCGTACACGAATTATGCATGCCGCGTATTGCGGTTCACGCGTACGTACACACGGATTCGCGAAAATTACAAAAGCATCTTGTTAACGTGTTTCCTCGCATACTTTTGTACGAGTGTTGATTCGGCTTGACTTTGATTTTTTATGTCGAAAATAAACTTTGCACGATTTTCTCTTGCAAATTGCATAGTTGAAACAATACTGATTAGAAGAAAAGGAGGTATATTATGGCTACTGTGGACATTACGGCTACCCCTATTATTTCCGTTATTAAGGTAACGAATTCTAACGATTGCTTATGGAATTATTCGTTTAGTAGCTCTAAGAAATATTAATCAAAAACAAATTTGGGTGCCAGTATTGAAGGCTTTCCTCTAATTATATATATTCATGTTTATAATAAGTATATAAATATATATATGTGTATGCATTTACATGTATATAATTTTAATTTAATATATATTTTTGTAAATCATAAAGCATTCAATTTTTCAGTTCTTCATTTTATGGTTTTAAGTCGAACTGCGTAACGTAAAGTAAAACGCTTTGTAAATATACTCTTTGATCAGAAAATATTAGTTGCGTCAAAGCTGCATTGTGCGTAAGATAAAAAGGAAAACGGTTGCATATGAAAGGAGGTGCGTTTCAGAGAAGAAAATTGCGTAGGTGAGCATAGTGAGGACACTTTAATGAGGTGCTCGCGCATAGAAAAGCTCTTTCGCAAGGGATTTTGCACAATCAGAGTGTATAACAACCAAATCCATGGCATCTGTTCGCCGTGTCAAGAATATATTCTCTCTTCCTTTCGTGCTTCTCATCGGAAAATTATGATATTCTATGTTTATACGTTGCCTCGGTGAAGTGTCGGGAAAGCCGAGAACATGAACCCATTGATGTAAGATCGCCAGGTGACGAGAGTTCGAGTGATGCAACGACCGAGGGGTGTTTTGTAACGCCAACGCAAAAAAAGGGATTACTCGCCAGGATCACTAGGCGATTGTTGATTATGTTAATATTATGACACTTGGAGAAGATTGAATTGACATCTAGAAAGAAGAGGTTTAATAATCTTTTATTAAGACATCGTTAATCCCTTCATGTGATGCGTTAGATCCCGTGACAAAGGTACACACTGATGAGTATTTAATAGCATTGCTCTTAAGTATGTTTGTAAATGTATATAAAAGATAAATGCGATCAATTAACTTGCTAAAGGAGCGTGGCATAAAAAGATTAAGTTAACAAGAGTAGATATTTTTTGTTCTTTAAATCGTGATGTCACATCATATATTCATATATTTTTTAGTATCTAATAAATATTTTCAGTTATTGCCAATTATACTATATAATTGTTGTTTATATTAAATTGAAGCGCCAGTCTTTAAATGTTTCAATTTCTTTACATGCTACTAATTTATTTAAAAAATATGGAAACAATAATTATAAAAAATAAAGATAGCATGTTTTCTTTGGAGTATTAAGAAGGTATTCTCGTCTAGAGCCTATTTTGGGGAATTTTTTTACAGAGAAGAAAATTGCACATATTCTTCTATACTTTTACACATTTGCTTATATATATTTAATAAATATCTAAAAAATATTTTGGTACGAATAAATGCTATTATGATATTAGTTTTTATGTTACAAAAATTTTAAAACAAACATATTTTTCAATTTGGCTGGCACTATTTTTCAGAAACTACTGAAGCTGTCGATTCCAATTTTTGCGTAGGGTAACTGCGGTATTTACGCTGCGGGGGGATTTACACCGCAGGTGTCAGAAAAAAT
>QKQZ01050879.1:0-11335 GCA_003595255.1 Solenopsis fugax
ATTAACTTGGAAAAATTAACAATTCGTTATCTTACCCACTTCGTCATCTTATCCCCCTTTCCCTTACACATCAAAACGTTATAGATATTATTCCTTGAAAATAATCAACCTACTGATACAAGTATTATAATTCTCGGGAAAACGTGGGAACCGCAGGAAGAAATTAAATAACTTTTGTTCTGTGCTCGTCTTCTTTCGTTAGATCGTCTTTCTAAATCCTAATCCCAAGATACGGGGATTAGGATACCTGATCCTGCACAATCCTACGCAATAGACTTTGTTATGTCTTGTTATCAGTTACGTTGTTGGCCACTTAATCAGACCCACCGTCGCCTTTCGGATAAATTACGTGGAGGGTTTGCAGGGTCTGATAATTCAATTGTAATTGCCTAATCCTCATAATACCTTACTTCCAGAAGATGTATCTCGACCGCTGGGGTCGGCCGCATCGAAAAATGACTCTATTAACCGCGACGACGTAGAGTATCGCGCGAAGGGGGAGAAACTTTGCTAAACAACAGAAGGAAGTGTTAACTATGTGGCTAACAAGAGCAATCTGTATCTCCGGTGGCACCATTAAGCATCATTCACAACATACAAACGTTTATATTAATTCAACTATGTGCGTGATTTACTTTTTAATCATATTAAGTATTATACGTGTGAGAAAAAAAGAAATATAGCGAAGAGAAAGATTTATTTAATTCTATAATCATTATTCAGCTCTCGATTACAATAATAGAACCTATACTGTAATAATATTTAATTATTTCGTTAATTGATAATCGCGAATAAAAACAGACTTGGCACTTTAATTAAATTCGATTATTCAAATGACGAAATGTGAATACAAAAAAGTTATTTGATTCGTTGTAATACAAGTTGAAAAAAAAAGGCAATAATGTGAGAGATACTTTAGAACCTTCTTCCCACCTCTCGTAACTTTGACTATTACAATCTTGTATGTGCGCACGTGTACGTGTGCACGTATGAAGATCGAATGACTACTATTTAAGTGTTACGTTAAAAGAGGGTCCGTCGCGCCTCGCCCCTTAGCCATGATTTATTACCCTGCTAATCCTTCGATTAAGCAGCATGTCCGCGTGAAAAACATCGTAATTGTAGACACAACTTCCTACGAGAAATTATCATGTCTCGCACACACCTCCACGTAAAAGTGATCGTTTCAAACGCATTTTTATACACTCAAATAGCGCATTGTTTTACGAAATTTATTTGTAAACTTGGTGCTTTTCCTCATTCTTTCACAAGCCAACCTCAAATTTTTAACAATTTTCAATGATATTATTATTTAAGCCTTAATATAAAAGAAAAAAAATTTACAAAATAAAAAAATTTTTAGTAAATTAGGTGAAATATGTTTAAACAAAAATAAATAATTAAAAACTCTCCCATTAAAAAATTTTTCTTTTCTTGTTTTGTGTACAAAGTTCGAATAATTGATGTACGGCACATCTACGTGACAAAAAAGACATTCTATATTTTTCATTTCGTACCTCTCCTCTTAGTAGCACGTGTTAATTGTCAACTCTGGCGGAATGCAGCTACGTATTTCGTTACGAAAAGTACAAGGAATGACAAGACGACGAGAGGGAAATTTCGGAATTAAAAAGAGTGACGGCAGTTCAGCAACCTAGAGACAGCCGTAGGTACGGCGTACTCGACGAAGACACGAGGAGTTCATAAATAATCGAAGCGCTGGAACACGCCAGTGGTTTCCGCATGAAACATTGATCGGGCAATGCGGACATTACAGGTCGTAATGAAATAAGTGGGCAGTGAATCACTTTTAGCTTTACCCGCCTCGACCAAGCTAACGATATTTTGATAACTCTTCCGGATTAATCTGGACAGGGGCAGGCTCGGCGGGAAAATAAAGAGTTGTTGAAGAGACTAATCAAACTTTTAAAGATACTGTCATTTCATACAACGCTAAGACATAACATTAAATAGTAAAATATATATATGTGTGTCAACGTTAATCATAATTTGGAATTATAAGTATATGAAAATATTTTTCTGATAAAACTATAATATGTCAGAAGACTAAAGAATTTGTTTATTTATTTATTTTTTTTATGAATATATTTCAATTGAAACTTTGTGTTTATCATCTGTGATCATGTCACATTCACATTCTATCGCTAATCAATTATTCGACAATTCACATTACGTATCATTCTACACTGAAATCCGTTATTTTATCGTGAAAAATTTTAACCAAAAACGTAGATATCGCGAATTTGAATATTTTTAAATATTTCAACATTTCTATCCTTTTCTAAACATTTCGAAAAGCATATCTAAAATCTTTCCTCGGCTTTCTTCGTATTAAGTAACAATTTTTACGTTTATAATAAATTATGCAACATATTTTGAAATCCAGTAAACTTACTCAATTTGTTCACATTTGCAAATAGTTCATCCGCGCAGCAAAAATATCAAATAACAAGCAACTCATCTTCACATAAATAGAAACCCAATAATTATTACTTAATAGAAGAAAAACTCATCCAACAACAAAAATAGTTTAAACTATGTTATTGATTCGTTTTACAAACAAAATTATTAGATAGGTAATGTTCAGTAATATACATTGATACTACTTATACCAAGTTAATCGGCGGCATTTTAAATTAGCAAAGATGCAAATTTTATTTAAACGGGTTTGGAAAATATCTTCATGTTGAAACGGCTTCAAAGGCATGCTACAAGTTACATGCGACTTATAACTGCGATATTCTTTGAACGTAGATCGAACCTAGTAACTTGTCGCAAGTGACAGATGTAGTTGATGCGGAATGTCCCATATAATATCGATCTCACTACGGTGTACAGGCAAGTCTAAGTGATATGAGGCTATGAATGCAATGTATAGCTTTCATTAAGATACCCTCCTAAAAGAGTTGCTTTAATCAATAACAAAGGGAGTATAGATGGAAACAAATTGACTGCAACCGTAAAGTCGATGTACACAGTAATCGATATCAAGTTACATAAATTTTAATTAATTTGCATCAATACGAATTTACATCAGCAGTTTATCGGTGGAGTTTGGAATAATAATATTGTTACAAGTAAACAAGACTTGTATTACTTCGAAAAAAAAGAACGCGATAAAAGAAAGAAAATGAAATGATTGAGAAACGTTAATGTCTAAGAAATTAATATAAAATACGCAATTACACGCAAATTCGCGAAATTCTTCCTACATCGACAGGTTGTAAAAAGAGAATTTTGGTCCAACCCTCCTTTTGCACATAACGCGCCATGAAATGAAATCACACCCACCCCCCCTTGTTACTCCGTTCTGCGCTGCTCATAAATTTCGCCGTAGCGTAGTTTAAGCTATTTTCGTTACCATTAAATGTTGACTTCGCCGAGGGGGACCGGATCTCCAAACATGCGAAAGGGAATCGGGATGATCCTCGCCCCCCACCCCCCGCCGACTCGTCCAGTTTCGCCACCGCTGCGCGATACTGACGGATATATTCTGTCCACCGTCCCGAGGGGGACTCGGTCAAGTATCCATCCTTCGGATCGATTCCAGTGTAACGGATGAATTTGATTACCGAACATCATAGGGCATGTGTACACGCGCTAATACAATGACGTTACCGGGCTCGGGGGGATCGTAATCTAATGCCATTAATCCGTGCAAATATCGCCGTTTTTCCAATTATATCTACATATCTGTTGTTTATTGTACAAAAAAATACTGTATACACAGAAAAAAAAATTAATATCAAATCAACAATTCATTGTTTCATATATAAGCGAGAATATAAAATCTTCTTCAAAGAATTTATAATCTTAAACAGACATAATTTGCTTACATGAAAATTTTTCTCTTCACATAGGCAAATTATGTCTGATTAAAATTATCAAATTCTTCCAAGAAGATTTTATATTCTTGCTTGTATATGAAACAATGAATTGTTGATTTGATACTCATATTTTTCTGTGTACGCAAACATAATCTATATTTTTAATATTGCATATCCCCGCGTTAATTATGGGACATTTTATACAAACGTAAATTATTCCGTATAAAAAAATGATTTCTTATTATCATTTTTCTGTCACATGCGGAATAATTCCATATGGCCAAACTCTCTTTCTCTCGAGGGGCGTATTCTATTCATCTTAAAACTTAGAAGAGTTATATAAACGTGGATTCGAAAACGATCCCTTACAGAGTTAGAGATACTTTTTCCTTGCGGCAACATGTTCGTAGTTCACACGACGAGTAGATGTTTTGACGAAACTTGTAACCTTTTACGAGGCTGCGTTTGCAAGTTATCATGTGCCGTTCGGATAAACTCGCGGAAAAGCAATTTAACGTTCCAATGTAAAGTTTACATATAACGCAATAGCGTGTGCATCTTATATTAGATATTTCTATGGGATTTTCTTATCACAATATTCAAATAATTTTCCAAAATTTTAGACACACGTGTTCGTCGAGTTATTATCCCAGATTGCAATTAAAAATCTAGTAAAATGAGTATCAAGATATTTTTAAATAATAAATATCTATTTACAACATAATTTATAATATATCACATATTTACATATGTGAAATTAATTAGTATTAATAAGTATTAAGTATTAGTAAGTAGAAAGTCCTGGGAAAACATTAAGATTCAGTTTTTAAGTAATAAAAACTTTTTGTCTAAAAAACTTGCAAAAACGCGACCATCTCGGTTAACAAAACTATTTTTGGGATATCGATCGCACAGCCATATTGCCGTCCGGTATACAAACTCCCTGTTGCCCAGACAACGTGAAACGAATTAAATTCAATAAGAATTTATATAATAAATAATAACATATTATTTTTACATTGTAATTGTATAAAGTAAATCAGTTCACGTTTATAAACTATGATGTTTAATCTGTTTCTTTGCGCGTAATTTAAAATGAAAATATGTAAAGAAGTATTCAATCGATAATGGAAAAAATATACATATATATGTATGTATGTGTACAAATACAAAAATAAATTTGGCGTATGAAAATTGCAAAAGATCCTTTAATTTAGCATTGAAATACTTGTTTAATTAACGATCTCAATCTCTATTTACGAGCCGACAGTATTGTTGATAATATTAAACAATGATTTTTGAGTACTAACTACAAAACTCGCACAATATTTAATATTCAATAATTAAAATTGTTCAAAAATTGATTCATTATTAACTATGCGTATCAATGCACGTTATAATATAAAAGATACTTCGAGTTGTCTGAGCGTCAAAACGTCATTTAATGTTTTAATTATTGATATATTATGCACTTTGTGTTACAGGGTGATTTATTCGGTGGCTTGAACAGCGGTTTGCAAGATGGCTTACTTTCAAGAGCGGAGGCTTTGGCAGCAGATTTGGGGAAGCACAACGCCGGGACGCCGATGCCGTTGAAGCACGATCCCGTATCTGTGTATCATCACGGAGCACACATGCCTACCCCCCATCCGAATAACCGGCCACATCATCAGGTACAATCACACCTCCTTGTGAGTCTGCATTTTTTGATATATTATTCTATCATACGTATTACATTCTACATTGTCTTACGCAGTGGTATGTCAATAAACAAATATATATTTTATGAATCGATAAAGCTCATTGGCAGAAAGAAATTTGATTTTTAATTTTTTTTTACAAAAAAAATTCGAAAAATGCGAATATTAATCGTGCAATTTAAGCTGTTTAAATATTATGTGAAATATGCATAACGCAACTAAATTTAACTACGTATCGTATTAAATAAATTACGTATTTTGCATTTCTATTCTTATACCTTGTATTAGATTTACGGTAATTGTACCGAGAGATTTAATGATATTATTGATAATAAAAAAAAGAACAGTATTATTCGTGCATGATAATTATCGTGATAAAAGCTGAGGGCCGCTGTGGCCGTTTCGTAACCCCCCTCCCCCTCCCCCATACCACCCCCATACACAAACCGGGGGTGGTACATCCATAAAATGCAACGAATCCAACGGTCGGTTAAAATCGTTGCCAATAATTAATTACGCGCAGCAATTAATTTTGAATTCATATTTAATCGGTAGATTGAAAAATTTAATTTACGCAGTTTATTTGTTAATATTGCGAACAATGCAGACAACGATTTTAATTTCCTGTGTTTTAATGGTTAATAAACCGCATTATATTTACAATCGTCGCTGATAATCGTACGATAGTGCGGCAGTCGCGGCATGATTACGCCGTTTTGGAGATGTAGACGATATGTTTGAATTCGTGCGAATTGCATTTCAATTTGTTGCCCCGTGTACCTTATGCTAATCTGAGCAATCTGATGCTGATGAGAGTAGAACGACGGGAGAATGACGCTGGGGTGCCACCGAGTAACCAATGCGCATCGATCCGGAATGATCTTCTCAAATGTTGGGGCGTGTTGCTTGTATATTATCTCCGTGTCGCGACTGCTTGTAATACCCCCGTCCCCCATATCTTGATGGAGCGCAATGAATTCTAAGGGTCCACGGGACCTGTGTCTGCGGCGAGGATTCAATATATGGGTTTCGTTCAACTTCTCATGCCGGCTTTTCGCGGGATTTGCGTGCGTGATTTTTATCGTCATAAACCTCCGCCTCTCTGATTTTCCTCGACTTCACATAGATACAAATTACTTCATTTTAAATTGATCATTGTTTCTGTTTCGCCATTAGTGCTATTAACTTGGTTTTCATAAATTCAACTTTCTGTCTTGACTTTTCGAGATGCTATGTTTCACAAAGCATTTAATATTTTAATTCAGCGAAATAATATTCCAATGAATTATACAAAAAATATCTTGTAGTTTCGTATTTTTCGATAATTATGGAAAATGTATATAATTATGGAAAATGTATATAATTATCTTTGCAAGTATGTATTGCAAAGAAAATTAAAGTTGATATTCAGTAAATTACAATTAGTGCGTTATTAATTTGTCTCATTGCAAGATATGAGTAATCCAATTTCGAAAATTCCGTAATAGAATCACGTACAAATGATTCTCAATTTCAGTGACCGAGCAGCGAAAAAGAGACAATCAAATCTCACAACTATTCAATTGAATATGCAGCTTCGTATGATAAAGACACTTTCAAAGTGCGCTCCATCGAGTTTTAATAAACGCATCGTATTTTGGCATAGTATTTTTGTAGAAAATATACGTTCACAAGCCACTCTCTAAATTCTTTGGAGTGGAAAACCAGCCGACTGGCTGGATTTTTACTCTTTTAGAGTGAGATTTTACTCCAAAAAAGTGAGATTTCACTCCAAAGAATTTAGAGAGCAGATATATGTATAGAAGAGAGTGATAAGTAATAAATAAAAGGCAAGAAACAGTTCGATTTTAAATGCGTGGATATATAGTAGAAAAGAAAGACAAAAGTAGAAAGGCCAAAACAAGTAGCGAGTTGATGTAAAAACAGCACGCGGGCGTGCGTACATACGCGTGAGCGTGTGTGTGCGCGCGCGCGAATCGGGAGCGTTACAATACGGATGGAACAAGGAGGGAAGAAAGAAAAATTAGGGGTGAGGTGGGCAATAGAGCAAGGAGAAAGAGCAAAACATAGGAGCCAGCTAACCCTACCATCGTGTCAGCGTAATGATGAAATATTGCGCAGGTCTCTCGGGCCCTACCTCGTACGCCCCTGGGCAAGTCCACCCCCGACAACCCCCGACGAAACACTCCCCCCCCTCCCTCCTCTCCGGNCCTCCTCTCCGGCCTCACCCCTGTCCCCCCGTGCGCTTGTATATTTGCTACCGGTGCTCCCGACAGCTTCCACCTTCTGCCTTTTCCACGCTGCCCGCGCCAGCGTCCGTGCAGCGCAACCCCCCTGCATTTCTGATGTAACTGCGCTATCCCAGGGCACCACCGCCGACCGAAACCGTGCCATCCAGTTAGCTCACTATACTGCCGTTCTCATGAGAATAGATGATGCGCGTGTTGCCTACGCGTACGTATATACGTGTACGTGTGTAAGCCTCTGCGAGGTCGTATAAGCGCTTACGTATGTACGTGAGGTAATGGCCGGATTGAGAACGACGTGGATATTTTTAGTAACTATTTTTATAGTGATTTCGGCGCTATATTCGGTGCTACGTACTACCCGAACACGATACAACGCAAGTTTTATGTTCACAGCGAATAATCCATTGCAGCGTATAAGTGATAACCAGAAAGAACACCAGAGATTCGGATTTTTTAATATAGATAAACTTATTAATTAAGAGATAATTCGACAAACAATTCATTCGCCTCTCATTGCGCGTTTAAATATTTTATTTGAATTATAGAGATTTTGATGTATCATAATTATTTCCTTGTACAAAAATAAAACCGTTTGGCAAGAAAATTCGTAAGCAATCACACTGTACCGATAATCACTGTCATTTGCGATACAAATTGCCCTTTAATGAATACATGCATAAAGAACAATTTTATTTCTGAAATATACGCGTGAACTAATTCTAATTACATGTCCTGTCCCCACGGTCAAAACCATGGCGTCTAGTTAATTCAGTATACTCTCGTGAGACCAGACGATTTCATGTGTGCAAACAAGATCACACGCGTATGCGTGATACTTTACATACTTAAGTATGTAGAGGACGCAATAAATAAATAATGTATTAAAGAAGATTAACAATTGAGATAAATTAATTGGAAAAATTAGTCTTAACGCGACTTGAACAAGAATCATAATGTACGCATATTGGAGCATTACTAGAAAAACACAGAGACGAGATTTAAAGGGAATAAGAATTGCGAGATTAAGTGTAGAAAATATCTTCTTCGTATTTCCATCTATTCGTTCTTAATTTGCAATTTATCGCATTTGACTCGTAACAATGCATTTTCCGTTTCGCTTCGACAGATGTAACATCCGATATTGACTTTAAGAAAACAAGTTTACAGCGTGCCACCTACGTAACAGCAGTCTAAGCGAAGAAAAATATGAAAGAAGTTCATAAATAATTTGTAAAGAGTTATGCTGGAGGTGCGTTCTGCATTCGTGACGACGGCCGCGGCACGTGCTGCATAATTATACGTGTTAGCTTGTACATATTTCCTACTCTCTCTACCGCACTCGACCTAACTTTGCTTTTTATCTCCTTCATTCATACCTCCCCACACCACGATGGTGCTTCATCAAAATGCAAACTCGGCGATACGATACGCATCCGGCCTTTCAGCATATACGTTCGTATTTACACGTTTCACCGTACCTTGTATTTCCTTGAACAGTGCATATATGGACCGAATTTTTCGAATTTTTTTTTTGCTAGCATTTAATTACTTATATCACTTTTTAATAATTAGAAAGAACTGTCAATAGTAAAAACGAAACTTCTTGTTAATGGATAGTTAAAATAGCTTTGCCCTAGTTTGTGTCTAATTTAAATTTTATTATTAATATATAACAGATATTATACGAACAGTTATCTTAAATCAATTACAAATTTTCTTTCATTGATGTGTCGATGTATTGTTAATCACCATATTATTAGTCATCACATTAAAGAATAAACCAAAAATATTGATAAGAGAGAAAAGAGAAGTCTTGAAGCATTTAAATATAATACAAAATCTCGTTTTATATTACGAGGAGTGTTTGAAAAAGAAAGACTAATGGCGTGGAAAGACCGAATATTAAATATTAAATGCTAAATCTCAATATGGATTTATTTTTTTATTTTATTTTACTCGTATGTAATTAAAAGTAAAACCCAGGCAATAAACATGACGAAACGCTAGCTCTTCCCTTGTAGAAAAATACTACTGAGCACTACTAATGCGCAGTAGTATTTTGAAGCACTACGGCACTATTGCATTACACACTGTTACACTACCGCTACTGTAGTGCAGCAGTGCTAAGTAGTATTAAGATCTGTAGCTACCCAGTCAACACGCATGTCCAAAATCGAGACACAAGATGACTTAAAAACATCTTAAAGATATCTTACAGCATAACACGGCTCAAAGACATTTTTCAAAGACTGTGTCGATGAAAAATAAATTTTGGGACGTAATAATAGTTGGCATTGAGATGAATAAAACGGATTCTTTGTAACTTTTGAATCAGATATACAGGTATAGCGTTTTAAACATTCGGGAATAACTTTTTTCGAATATATGTATTAAAAACAACTTATAACAAAACAAAATAATAAGAGCTACAGAAGATCTTAGCACTACTTATTGTTAGCACTACTACACTCTTCTGCACTACAGTAGCAGTAATGCAGTAGTGTTGTAGTGCAGTAGTGTAGTGATGCAGTACACTGAGAGCAATCGTTTGGTAGAATGGTGATCAAATGAATTTTATAGTTACTGGTACCAAAAACTTAGTCACATTTAACACAACTTTTTGTAATTTGTTATACGAAAATAATTATTTGGTTAAGACTACAAATGGTTTGGTCAAAACAACTATATATTTAGTAACTATCACTGTAAAATTCATTTGATCACTAATCAACCAAACTTTGGTTGATTTTACCAAACATTTCTCTCAGTGTAGTGCCTGAAAATACTAGTGCGCACTAATAGTGCTCAACAGTATTTTTCTAAAGGGTTGTAGTATCTCGTCGAAGGATATCGCCGTATCAGTGTACTCGACCAGTTTACTAAAACGTTCAATGTGTCGTTCACTGAGAGAAAAATTGTAATGGTGGCAAATATATAAAAGGACAACCATACAAATTTTGTTAATATAATTATAATATATAGTTAAGTGAATTATATTGTAGTTATTGAAACTAAGTTAGTTAATGGTTAAGAGAACTNAAACTAAGTTAGTTAATGGTTAAGAGAACTAATAAAAAATAGTTGTAGTATATACTATGTATAATAATTTAGTAATTACAACTATTTTTTATTAGTTTTCTTAATCATAAACTTAGCTGCAATAACTACAATATAGTTCACTTAACAATATATTATTATTATATTAACAAAATTTGCATTGTTGCCCCCTTATAGTTGCCACCATTACAATTTCTCTTCTTTCAGTGTTACTGAAATGCCGTAAAAATGTTAAGGCAATGCATTTGAAAGTCTGCTTGAAGGAACAATAAGACGAAGAATTTAAATTGGCGTGTTGCAGATGAGCCATCCAGGAATGGAGAGCTTGGACATGCTGGATCCAGCAAACTCGATGACGACACTGACGCCAATGTCCGAGGGCACGGGCGGCGGACCGGGACATCACGCGGGCATCCACGGTCCCTCCGTGTACGGCGGCATGAACGGTATGATGAGTCATCACCATCATCACAGTAACCTA
>QKQZ01050880.1:0-19887 GCA_003595255.1 Solenopsis fugax
AACAGCACGAGGCAAGAGGTGAGGAGGCGGGATGACACGAGGAGAGGAGAGAGAGGAGAGGAGAGCGGAGCGGAGAGGAGAGGAGAGGAAAGAGAGAGGAGAGGAGAGGAGAGGCGAGAGCAGGCGGGGCACGGGAGAAGTGGGGAAAGAGGAGAGCGCGCCTTTATTATAGCCGCGCGCTTCTGCCATACCCCCGGCGCTCGAGCCAGAAACTCGGCGCTGCCAGGGATCGCCAATACCAATTTTGGAACGCGCCAACGTCGACCGAAATTCACAAACGAGATCTCGGAATTAGCAGGGAAAATGTGGGACCGCGCGGCTCGATCGATCTCTCGAAAAATATCAGGAGGGCAGCAGGAGCGCGAGATTAAATGTATTTATGTACATTACGTCGGAGAGGGCACGGAAAGAGAGAGCGAGTGAGAGAGAGTGAACCAGGGGATGGCGGGACGGGAGGAGGGTGACGCATTACGCGCGGACGACGCGAAACGAGCGTGGGCGGGTAATTTAACGAGAGGCGCCGTATTATTTTCGAATGGGACGTAAGGACGCTCCGCGCGCGCGGAGAGGTATCCTCTGCTCCGCGTCTTGCGCTTCGCAAGCACGAGTTTCGTGGAAAATGAATCTAACGAGTACCTGGTAGACTTTTGACATTTCTTGCGAGTTATTCGACGTACCACCTGCGCCCTCTCTTACGTCTTACGCATATTTTATTCAGCATTCAGCATCTTCTATGATAGTTTTATCATTTTTTGATTAATTTCAAGTCGAGTCTTAATAGGTTTTATTAATTTTTCGATATACCTGTAATTCTTATTTTCATCTACAATTAATAATATTGATTTGAAATAACTTAGTCTTTCAGATATATACTAATTGTAAGCGTGACTTAATAAATAATAAAATAGGACAAATATTTTAAAATATATAACTATACAGACATATATATATATATATATATATACTCATACATATATATATAGTTATATATATATATATATAATATATTGTATATTGGTTTTGGTTTATTGGTTCAATATTCTCGAAGGCAGTTCAAATTACATTGGTAAAGAGGAAAATTTGATTTACAATAGTTTACATTGCGATCCTAAAACGCGAGTTGCATGCGACATTAATCGAAATAAGCCAAAACCTCTGATTACATTCGCGATAGAAGTCTTCACAATTTTACAATTTTAATGAATATTAAAATTATTGTGACGCTAAGCGAATTCGAGAATAGTATATTTTTTACGCGCGTATGAAAGCGGGAGGATTAAACGAATTCCCTTTAGAATACTTAGTAAGAACTTCCTTAATTTTGACGAACTGTGACAAAACGAGGAAAACTCCCTTCATGACAATTCAAATTTGAAGTTTTAATATTACATCATAATTTAGCCAAGAAAAACGATGCATTCGATTGTAAAATTATTTTTAAAGTTGCAACGCGCAACAAATTGTTGGAATCAAATTAGGTCTCATTTTTCATTGTTAAATGTATTTCAAATACAAACATTTTTGTCTTAGTCGTTTAGCGCCATATTAACGACTGACTGGAATTGGAGGGTGAGAAAGGGGTGACTCGAAGACTCGTTTCTTAGAGAAAATAGTGATCGGCTATGAAAGTATAATTGTTTCGAGGCAATCAGAAAAGTTAGTAAAATTAATCTGAGTAAAATAAAAGTCGCTGCTCAGATTTTTAATTTAGAATTCAATACGTCCATTGTAACTATAGTGACAGGTACTTCGACTGTCTTTTATTTTATCTCATCCTCAGTTATATATTTTTTTTAATATTGTAAAATATTTTTTGTAATAACGTTGGGGGTATTTAATAACTAAAATGATCAGCGAATAGACGACGATTAACGAGGAAGGGAGAACATCGACGTCAAGAAATTAAACGCGACTCATCGTAGGGAGACTGTTCTAGAATTTCTACCTGCTTAGAAGAAGGCAAAAAACTGAAAGCTAGAGAAACTAAAAACGATTAGAAAAACTACAAAATTTCTAAATTTTACTACAAAGGGTGGAAAAATCGGGTTGTATAAAAAAAAAAAATTTTGCTTGATATCTGTTGAACATTACATTGATTGTGATTCTTATAATTAGTACTATTGTAGTCATCCATAGTAATTATCCATCATTATTTCAACAATGCGATATGATTATTGTACTAAATAATTTATAAAATATTCAATTCTTTATCTAAGCGAGCTTGTTTGTAAAATAATGAATTTGATAAAACTGTTTTCATAAATACATTAATTCTTACTGTGTTAATACATTTCCAATTATTTACGATTTTAGTTCATGAATGTCTGAGAGGATATAAACAAATGTAAAGATGAGATAAAAACTTCTTTTCAATTTTCAATTCTTCTCTTTTCAAAATTCTTGTAACAATTACAAAATAATTTCTGCAAAACACCTCCATTTACTCTTCATTGGACAACGAAAAAATTTCGACAAGTAAGCATAGATGATTAATTTACGCAAGCTTATGGATTAACGCTAATGAGGGAACTTAAGTTTCCTCATATAACGTTCGTAATTACCACGGATCGAATAGTCGTGATTGTAAAAGCGACAAAGCACATTATCGAAATTATCACCTAATTATTTACGTAATTCTGGCAAACACATCTCATCTCGTACATATTTATATTTATATGCATAAAATACGATTTTATAACAAGAGTAAAATTAGTATCAGTTATTTTGTGTACACTGTGAAGTTTCTTGTGTACATTATATTTGTAATAAAAAAAGTTAAAAATAAAATTAGATATTTTTGTTTCAATCTGACTGAAATTTCATTCGAACAAAATTTAATTTAAAGCTTAAATGTTAGAATATTCGAGAAACAAAGTTATAGCTTCTATCAATTATAATTCCTATCTTTCTCTCCAATGGCATTTTTAACAATTTCTTTGGGTAGTGACTATTTCTGAGAACATAAATCTTCGAAGTTCAGGAGAACTTGCACTTTTTACGCAAGAACATGCAACAATGATAGTTTGAGATTGCAAAGTGACTGTTAACGGTGACTGTTTTCATTTTTGCTTGTTCGAATCGATCGACAATTCGACTTGTGCTATACGTGAGGGGGATATTAGTGTATCTCGTCAAGATTTTAACGCAGCGATCGATCAAGTCGGAGTTCACCAGCGGTACAGCGTATGTTTATATGTAATATATACACACATATATATATGTAACATAAATTTAAAAAAATATATATATGCCTACTTAATTACAGAAAGTCGAAATCGTCGTTCTGTGGTCGAAATTCGATTTGATCCCTTCTGCGAACGTATATATTAAGCATGCTACAAAATAATACATGGCCATGGTGATGTCCATGCAGCTGCAACTGGCCGTGCAAGCTGGACGCGTAGCAGTGAGCTCTCTCTCTCACTCTTGCTCGTTCGCTCTCTCGTTCTCTTTCCTTCCCCACTACCTTCTATCACGTTAACTCTCTCTCTCTCTCTCCCTTACTCTCTCGCTTTCCCTCCCGTTTCTTCTCCCTTACTCTCTCCTACTCGCTCGTTCGCTCATTCGCTCGCTCGCGCGCGCGCGTGCTTCCCTCCGTTTCTCCGCTTCTGAGTTATATTTAGGTGAACTCTGGTATTATCCGACGGGCTGACGGACGTACGAGCGGATGGACGTACGGACGGATGTACGAACGGACCCGTCGTACCAACTGGAACCAGAGGGCTTTTACTATCCTGTCCGTTACGTCTGACGGCCCGCGCGACACGGTAGCTCGCGGGTCCAGTTCGATGGATCGATATACGTCGACATCCGGCAGGCGCGACCGGCACGACGGCGACGGTCGGACAATCCGCGAGTTTATCTCTCGTTAGGCCGTTAGATCGACCGGCCGAAATCGGCGATCGCTGAACTTTCGAGCGGTTCGTTCGGAAGTTCATCGAGTCACGAGAAAAATGTGCTGCAGTGAGCACGGCAGTCGGGTGTTACCGACGAAGAGGAGACTTTACCGCGTTGGGTTTAATGAAATTCCTGCATGGGGATGTCAAATTTTTGCATAACATTTTTTCAAATATATTTTTAATTTCCATTTATATTATTGTATAGGGCATACAGGATAAGTCTGAAAAGTTCACGTTTTTTTTTCGAAAATGGTAGATATAAGAGGAAGATACATATTGTGAAAATTGTAGGATTAGGAAGACATCTTACAATGTGGACATATTTTTCTAGGTGGAGGAATTCTTGGTAGATTTTTAAGTCATTTTTGTTTATTTTAATGGAATTGATTTTTTTTTAATAATATGATTTTTCTAATTATTCTGTATGTAAAAGTATTAGGTAGAGTCATTGAAAAATTATTAATTTACGAGATATTTTATACTTTATTTTAGCACATAAAATATGATATATTACGTAAAGCATTAATTTTATGACAACTGTGTTTTAATACTTTTATGCATAGAATAATGAGATGAATCAATTGGTGTAAAAGAAACACACACAGTTACTTTACAAAAAAATTATAAAAAATTATTTAAAAAATTGTGTAAAATTTTTTTATCTTTATGATTATATCTAATTTTATATATGATATAATTATGTGAATATAATAATGATAAACAAGATAATGATACTGTTAGTCTCTCTTCATCGAACAATATAATATGATAATAAAAGATATCATGTTCCTAAAAGACATTACACAAAGAAATATATATACATACATATTTAATTATGTAAAGTTTTATTATTAATTATGTAATTATGTAGTTTTACTTTACTTAATTAATCCAAATAGTAAGATGATATTAAATGACATGTTAATGACGTCTCTAATGTCAATAAGATATCAATGAAACGTCACGTTGCTACTTGGGCATTTACAATATATTATAATATAATCAAAACAATTTATTTAAAAAATGTAACTTTTATCTATATAAAACAGATTATTGTAATAAATGAGCATTAAAAAGGTACTCTCTAATAAATGTGATACAGTATCCTCCTTAAAATAATAATAGTGTACATAATATTCTTGAATTAAACTAAGTGCAGAGGTAATAATTTTCTGCAATAAACTTCCATATCGTTTAATATTATAACTTAAAAGAAATAACGGGAATAAAAAGATTAAGAAGTTATTAGTGTATCGCAATATTTTTATTATAAAAATATTCACTTTAAATTATTTTATTAATCCGTATCGAAACGCAAGCAAGCCGGCTAAACGTACATGCTTATCCAGGATGCAATTAGTATAGGTACAGGTAAGAGAGTACACAGGGCGAGGGAGAACACAGAGAGGGATAAAAAAGCCTATCAGCGATATACAGATTATACAAATTGAAGGATGTTTCGCGCGATTTTGGGTGGCCCATGCGTTTCGGGAATCGCGAGGTACTATTTCGCGATTTCTATTTTATTTATCGCCACGCGCGCTGCGCGTCCGTAGAATAACGCGCCGCCACTAATGTTTTTTTATTTCTACTTTATACATTTATTATACTAGCCGACCGCGAATACTCGTCATAGCATAATTGTATTATTTGTTGGCCCGCGCGCGCTGTATATAGCCGGCGGTATATAGGGTTTCGAGCACCGTGTCGATGGATCGATACGTCCATCTGCTTTCTCGCCGCGCAATTCCGAGCGTAGAAGCGAGTCGAATGTTTTCCGTCGTTCTCGAGTCACCTCGATTCGATCGACTCTTCGCGATAAACGCCTCATCGCCGATATCGCACGTTAGAGCCCGATTTTTCCGAAAAGCTAATCGGTCTCGGCTGTCTTGGAAATGATAGGGGGATACGAGATTGAGTAGAAATTGGAAAGACATTGCGCAGTGCGCGCGATTGACTTTTCACGAGAAGGTATAAAAAAATTTTGAATGTATGATGATGAAATTCTTTTATTTAAAAGCATATGCCGATTTTTTATACTGAAGTATTATGGTGGGATTATACGTTTCTTATAACTTTTATTACTCTTATATTTATGTTTCATCTTGTTTTATTAGAAAACATTTATTAGATTCATTTGATGGAAATTGATTATTTTACACTTAAGTGACCCATTTACTAATTAATACTAATAAAACTATCTTTGTTACCACGATACTAATTTTAGTTTCCATCGCAAATCAAATTTTCAAAAATATCTCGCAAAATAATTACTGTAATTGATAAAGTTTTGTCATTGTTCAATTATATCGATTTTATACATATAATAGCGGCGGGCTTGATACTTTCATCATAGTTAAATATAAATATTAATTTATTTAATATTATTATTGTAATATTAAGATAAGATATTAATATAATATAGTATTAAGCACTCTAATATAATATATATAATTACTATAACATTAAAATTAATATTAATATAAAAATAAATTTTGAAAGTTTTATAATATTTAACTTATATAAAATATTATTTTAATGTTATTTTCTTAAAAATATTAACAAAAAATCTGCTACTTATTTTGATTTAAAATGTATCTAATATTACGATATGGAATGTAATATCAAAACAAATTTATAAAACGTTTACATTAAAGCGTTTAATCCGATTTTTCAGGTGTCTCTATGAATTTTTTTTAATGACATAATTTTGGAGCAGTGTAAATACAGAGCTGCTGAAAGTTGGACGATATTGATCCGAAATTTTCACAAATGTCGCAAAAGCAGACAAGCTTATTTAAGCTGATTATCAAGTAATTTTTAAGAACAATTTTTAAAAAAATGACGTCTCCCCCGTCAAAATTATCGATGACGTGGACGACGATAAATATAACCAGAAATGTTGGTATCTGATACTTTCAAAAATTTATGACAGTTTAATTGAAACACACAAAATTCCTCTCTCTGAGGTACAAAGCGACTAATTCCGCTGGTAATGCGCAGCCGTTACACGCGTATATTTATTCGTTTGCCGTAATGCATACATTAATATCCTAATAACACCCTCAATATTGCGAATTTCAATAAATCCAATCGATTTTTCCATGTAGGTATTCGACAGGTTGCCTGTTTCGTTGCACGATGGATACAAGTTGGAAATAATATAATAGTTGTTTTTTTTTAATATTATATATTCATTTGATTTTTTTATAGATAAAAGATATATATTTTAATATATAAACTACTTCAAAACAGACACCATCGTGCGACATATTTCGAATACTAAATATTTAAATGCTTAGAGATTAATAATGATCTAAATTGAAATATTACAGATTAAAGATTTAAAGACTCGCGAATAAATTTGTAGTACGAAATGGTGAAATTTCAGTTTTATTAAAATATAAATCACAACGTACGAGACACAAACGAGACTCGAAAGCCTCACTGCACTTTGTTGCATGCGACGCATCGTACTTGCGTAGAATGAGAGCATCTATCTAGAAGGAAAACGGGCGCGAGAAAGAAATTATGCGCGCGTTTCCCTTGTAGCTAGGTAGGCCAAATGATCGTCGTGAGAACGTAGACACCATACTGCCTATCCGCAAGTAAATCTCATACCCCAAGTACACTGAGAGAAAAGTGTTTGGTATTTCTGATTATAATTGCATGGTAAAATAATTATAGTTAGAAACTCCTTTTTTTTATAGTTATTATTGCTACATTGTAAGTAATAATAATCTTGTGTTTATAGTTTCATCAACTATGAAAAAGTTTTATTATAAATTATATGAATTTTACTATAAATGATAATTTCGAACATTAATATAATAAAATAGCAAGATATGGACGGTAAAAGTAAAATGGATATTTCTATATAGTAAATGCAATAAAATAATTATAGTAAATATAATTATTTATTATATTAATAATTAAAAAATTATGGTAATTGCAACCATTTTTTTCTTTCAGTATAATTACTTATAACAACTTACTAATAATTTCAAGTAGTTATTAATTTCATAATCGCTGTTAAGCAAGTTTTTAAACATACGCAAATACATATGTATCACCTACTTTGTAACAGGTGGAAATTGATGCGAATTTATTTAATGAAATCGCAGACTCCTTATTTTTAGAACCAAGAATTAATCTGAAAAGTTTGCATTTTCTTTTCACTTTTTCTACTTCTGTTCCGGACATAAGAATCGTAACGGGGACCAGAGACGTACAACGCTCAAGGATAAAGTTTTAAAGTTGCGTTTTAGTAATAACAAATATGGACGAATGCACTTCTTAAATCTAAAATGTCAAATTGTGGCGAATGCCTTGCGATCGTTCATCGTCGTTCGCAGAAACTTTTGAGATTTTCGAAAAACACGAACGCTGCTGAAATCGATCGTGCGGTAGCAGGCAGTGACGATTTGCGGAATCGCCAACTCGGTAGCAGAATCATGAGAGTGACAGAGATAAACGAAAGAGAGAGAAACAGAGAGAAACATATATATATATATATATATGATAACAGCAGTAAGGGGATAGAGACAGAGTGATAGAGACAAATAAATGCAAAAAGAGAGAGAAGATAAGATAAGAGAAAAGAAATGAAGAGAGAAGAGAGAGAAAAGAGAGAAAAAGAGAAAGAGAAAGAAAGATAAAGTTAAAATGTAGAAAGAGCAAGATAAGAAGGCAGGGAAGAAGAGTGACAGAGAATGAGGTAAAAAGAGAAAGAGATAGTAGGACAGAGAGGAAAAGAGATGGGGGAGAGAATGGGGGAAGGAAGAGGGGGTGTTGAATCGAGAGCGCTGCGCAGAAACCGCGGCAGCATCGTCGTCGTAGCCTCATCGACCTAACCTACTTTAGCGAGGGACGCCCGCACGAGGTTGATGGTGGCGCCGTCGTCTGAGGACGTTCGACGGCGACGGCGACGGCGACGATGACGACAATGACGATGCCGTCGAGTTTAGCGAACAGTCGTTCTCCAATGCGTCCTCTCGTATCTACAGCGTATCGCTCATTTTGTTTCTCTCTCTCTCTCTTTTCTTTCGTCTTCTCTCTACCCTCTCGTTGTCTCTTTCCTTCTCCGTTCTGTTCTTCGTTCCTACCGACACCCCACCCCCCCCTTACTACTCTCTTTTTTCCTCACCGATTCTTTTCCACGCCATTATAACCTTATCCTTTTCTCGTTTCCTCCCTTTTTTAATTTATAATCGCTTGGACCCCCAGAGAACAGGTGGATTAAAAGGAATTGGCGGGAATCTACTCGGTGGAATTGAATTCCTAATCTTTGAAAACGCGCATTGGTTCCCGAATTTTTGAACTCCCATCTATTAATCCTTCTGATTTCAACTACGTCCCTGGTTTCGGCCAACTTTGAGTCCCCTTTGTAATAAATTAGAGGGATGATTTTTTTTCAATTTAATCTTTCACCTATGTTCTCCTTTGTAGCAAGCGTTCAAGCGCTTAAATTTGTCCGATAAATGAAATCCCCCCAAAAAGCAGAAATAATATCTGCCAGTGGTTTTCAAAGATTTCCTACGCGTACATGTCGTAACTGACAGCGGGAGCGGATTTATATTCATAAGTGCGTTTTTGTCAATATGCGTATGCTGCTCAACAACGAACGGTTTATTATTTTGCGTAATTTCCGACCTAGAGATAAATTAGTAATGATATTTGGATTGTAAACGACGAAATTCCGTGGATACACAACAACCGTGTTCGCGCGTGTGTTACGAATTTCGTTTGTTATCCACTCAATGTGCGTTCGAGATCATTATAAAAAGTGGGTGAGATAAACGTATGGCATTTCGTCCCCGTTCGATCGTTCCAGAAATTTCATTACCTTTTGAATTTCGTATGCTTACAATTGGTATTAACTTGGCGGTATAAAAAATTTTAATTCGTTTAATTTTATGGAATGTATTTCACAGTTTATACAATTTTCATGTATTTGTATAAATTATATATAAATATAATTGAAAATTGTGTACATGTGATGTGGACTTTAGTGATTACATTTTATACATTTTTTTATTACATCCGAAATTAACTTCTGCTCCAAGTATTGTACAATGAGCCATAAATATATATTATATAAACAGATTTATATCGAGAAATGAAATATGCGCCTATTAATATCAGGATTAAGTTCGCTGCTTATTGCAAAAAATTGAAAGAAGTGCCGGTATTGGTGACGTAACATGCGCAAGCATACTCGCTTAACTCTTTCTTTCCACGACATTAACTGCGGGGAGAAGTCGCTGACTCGGATTGGAAAACGTTATGCCGTGATCCGGGTGCGCCTTCTACCGCGCGGCTAGAGCTACCGAAGCGACTAGAGCTTGAGTCATAGAGTGAATCACGCGTTATCCGCTATCCGCTCACCGCCCCGGACACATTCTTACGGGATCCATTCCTCTCTCACGTTAATGCGTCATTTGCAGTAATACGTGGTGCAGGTTGAAGAAAAACCATAAATCGAAGAGACTCGATAATAACTCAATCAAGTTATATTTTATTTTAACATGAGAATATTCTCTAAATTGCAAAAGAACTTGACTACTTTGAAAAATTTTACAATTTTTATTTGGAATTTTTTTTTAATTATTTAAGTCGATTCTTTGAAACAGATAGGATTATCACAATATATACTTTTTTTCCAAAATAGTTTTAATGATGTAGAAATTGATACGAAATTTCTAAAAGATACGAAAATTTTGATGAAAACGATTAAAGCAAAAATTTTTTCGACAATGATAACTACGTAGGAACAAAATCCAGAAATTGCTCAGAAACGACACTTCTTTTCCCAATCTCTCGAGGGTTGAGGAAGAAAGACGCAAAGCGACAGGAGTGTATATAGAAACTATATTGTAGTTCAGGTTTTATATATAAGAAATATATAGAACATTTCTCACGTTCTTCTATTCACAATTGAATTGTAATTAAAAATATAATTCCGCAATTATAACATAATTACGTTATGTTGATATATATTAGGATTTATATATTTTTATATCGTAGAGAAAATACAGAATTGGAATGAATCATATTTTAGGATAATATATAGTATAATTTTCTGTGTGGAAAGAAAATTTTTCATTTGACCGCGGACATTCGCGAGTTAAGGAAGTTAAGTAATCGTTAAGAGAGTGATAAATCGATGCGATTTGTCTAGCTGAGAATTTTTTTTCATGAAAATCACGTTTCGCCAGGTAACAGGTCGGAACGCAATAATAGCGGAATGTTCATAGAAAATCGGGTTTTCTTGTTTTGCAATTAAATTAAATGCATATAGATGTATACTAATTCGGCAGTGCACTCATCAGCCCCGATCGGGAGTTGACAGGTGATAAATTATTAATCGTGTGGCCACCGAGAGTAGGACCGCGCTGTTTTCGACAGGTACGTGATATTAAAACGCCTTCTCTCTCGAGTGCCTTTTTCGTCATATTAAATTTCAATCAATGCCTCGTTCTAGCGGTGCACCGATTTATTATGTTTGAGCGCTGCCAACGATAAGAGATACCGATATGCGCCACTTGTCGACGAAAAAATCAAACTTCGAAATTGCCTTTTCTTACACACCGCGCTGTTATAGCATCGATATCGATTCTGCGGGAAAACCTTTTAAAAATAGTTCTCTCATGAAAAAAAAAAAGAAAATGAATGATTTAAAATAATATTTCAAAAGTCGTGCCTTTAAAAGATTTCTTTTGCATTAATTAACTCCGATCCTATCTATCATGAATAGAAACTTTCTTTATATCTTTTTGCCCTTTTTTGCGTGATTTGCGCTTCTATATCGGCCTGGATTTTTGCGCATCCGGTCACGCGAATATTCGTCTCGAACGCAACGGAAACGAAATATAATACAGCGAAAGAAAGCACCGAGACGCGAGAAAATACAAAAATAAGATCTGCAACATTATTATTTGAAGATAAATTTTACTAAAAGCGAATTTAGTTAAGCGAGTATTTCGAAAATATATTATGAGATGTAATTAATTCCCAAAATAATCAATATCATGTATTACAAAATAATTAGAGTCATACATAAATAAATGTACATTCAAATATTAAATCGTTCTCTTATTAAATTTTAATTGAGCCGATTTAAATAATTTATATTTTTCATCCCATCGATACATTATAAATTAGATATTGTGTAGTTATGAGAATTTAGATGTTTGGAATAACGATGTGAGATTGTCAAAATTATAATTTTTCTAAGGAAGAATAGACAATATATAATTTTATATAAGAAACGTTCATTAAAATTGTAATAAAATATAAAGATTTTGAGATAGTGTACAAAATATGCAATGTCTACCCTGAAAGAATAATTTTGTTAAAATACAGATCTAAAGATAATTATGTTGCACCATTTAAAAAATTGTATAAGATATTCAATCTGGCTGCTGGAGTGTCAAAACTGCACAGAAAAAAATCAATATCAAATCAACAATTCATTGTTTCATACATAAGCAAAAATATAAAATTTTCTTGAAAGAATTTGATAATTTTAAATAAAAACAAAATTTCTTCATGTTAGCAAATTATGTCTGTTTAAGATTTAAAAAATTCTTTCAAGATTTTATATTCTTGCTTATATATGAAACAATGAATTGTTGATTTAATATTAATTTTTTTTTCTGTGTGTTTGCAATAACATTATCATACTTCGATGTCCTACGTAATTACTTTGATTGGTCAACATAAAATTATTTTCTGATCTGTATCTAACTAAATTTTTACATGCTGCAGTAAAATTGTAGTTTTCATGTATTGTATTTGTAATATTTAGATAGCCACGTTTAATTGTAAGTATTTAAGGATGTGTCATATCTCAAAACATTATCAAAAATATAAAAATTTCATAGAATATTTTAGTATTTGAGTATATGTGTGAAATTTGAGCATAATTCACTTATTGATTTAAAAATTATTTAATTTTTTGTTTACTCTTGATTTTTATGTAAAATCGCGTTTTGTAGTGCTTATTTACAAATTTGATGAGAAAGTAGCATTATCAATTAAATCAAAATTTTTACATACAACACATTAATAAAATTAATAAATATTCGTGCAAAAATTCATTTAGATCCACACTCGTTTAAAAGTTATTTATTTAAAACTGCAGCAAAATATAATAATTTTCGTTGCAAAAATCATTCTAAATCAAATTTTTCGTTGTTTTCTTCTTTGTAGCTAATTTCAGGATCAAAATTCGGGCATTTGCGACAAAAATATTTTTGTTGTTGATTAGGAAAAATAGAATAAATCTAGAGAAGCCCTCAGTTTTTTAATTTCAATAACTTTTAATTCGTATCGTATAGCGAAAACATCTTTAGGATTATCAGTTCGGTCAAAACGTTTTATAATCGAAAAACCGATATTTGCCTCGATGCGATAATCAGTATATCTGGCCACACGACTCGCTACGCCTTGCTACGACTCGCAAGGTCTCGACCTTGCGCGAACACGATTTCTCGCCCGGGAGAAGAGGAGAGATTTCGCTGCGGCGCGCTCTCGTCCGACAGCGGAGATCTTCTTTGGGGCTGAAAGGCGCGCGTGAAGTGGCGAGGTGAGTTTCCCATGCCGCGTGGCCATGGGTATGACGGGGCGCGTGGTTTATCAAAAATAAATGATCAAGAGAGGGATCGGAGGAGGCGCGGCGAGGACGACGGGAGGAGGACGACGGACGGCGGAATGGCGTATACCGCGTGCCTTCGCGCGTGCATGGCCGCATACAGGAAACTCTGGGGACCAGAAGACGGGGCGGCTGGTGAGATAGGCGAGCGCGGCGAGAGGAGGAAGCTCGACGAAGACGAAGAAGACGCCGAAGAAGCAGCGGCTCACGAGCGAGCGAGCGAGTCACGGGGGAACGGGGGAAGACACGGACAGACCACGAAGAAGCAACTTACGGCGACGCACAGCCGCTGCTCGAAGGACGGAAAGGTGGAAGAGCATCCTTTGGAACCGGTCCGTCTTCTCGAAGCTTGCTCCGAGCCGCGGCCAGGTGAAGCCAGAAGGCGAATCTTCGCGACGCTCGTCCTGGCGCGACCGCCAAGTACAATGTTTCGTATTTCGAAAAACGACCCCGAAATACATCGTTCGGTTAGAATAATATCAAAAGATCGATAGGTGTTAGCAATTTTATGCGAAAATTTGATACTGCAGCATACAGCAATTCACGATCGATACTGTATTATTTTGAAAAGTATTTTCTCTTTTCTATATATTAGTCGATCAATAGTCGATATTCGCGTATACGGAAAGAACAATTTGGCTAAAATATCTAGAAATTTAGCTAAAAACAGATCTGTGAAAATAATTTTGCTAGATAATCATAGAAATAATTGTGCAGGATGCTCAAGTTAGTTGCTAGAACGTCGAAAACTTTTGCAGCGTGCTTATCTCATGCTTAGAATCCTACATAATTATTTTCATGATTCAACAAAATTATTTTTAAATCTGTATCTAGCTGAATTTGTAGATACTTTAGCAAAAACGTTTTCCCCGTGTACTTCTTCAAAGAACGTTACCACAGTTAAAATTGCTTTGGTATACGCGACATCGCATCGTTGACATTCGCGTACAGTGAAAAATATAATTTTTATTCGATTTCGTGAGCAATGTAAGCAATTGTTGATCTCGTATATTTCAAAATGTATATACTTTGCGTATGCAGCTCGAAATGTATGAAGTACGTTTCAAATGAAACGCAAATTGAAAGGGTTAAAAAGGTAATGACACGGCTGAGGGAATAAAAGGGTTAATAAGAGAACTCGAAAGAGCTGTTGCACGAGAACGGGATGAAACTGATCCCATCTTTTCGATACGTAGCTTATCATCACGATCGCAGGAACCAGTACTGTTGCACTTAGAATGTATTATCCCAGTTTTGCCTTGTGTGAAAGTCATATATAATATCCCTGGTAACTTGCAGTTAGAACAAGTGTCGCATTCGGTACATTGAATGTATGCCGCAGAATAATATTGGCTGCTCTTCTGCGGCTTTGAAGTTAAAATTTAGTATAATATAAAATTTAGTATAATATTTAAATATCGCGTTTTGTTCTCGTACAAAGTGCGCACGTATCTATACTCGTACTGACAAAAAAACTTTTATTGTCAAATAAATATATTTTTTAACGTCATCTTCTTGATTAAAAAAAAGTATTTCCTAAATTCAAAAACTATAAACTATTTTATACTAATATTTATTTAAATTAAAGGAAATGATTTGATCGAAAGAAACTTTTTTTCAGTAGGAATTAAAATGACTTGAAAATGTTAGTTTTAAAGTTAAAAAATAACGAATTTTTCGTATATTTCAAAGATTATATTTCATCTTCAAGCACGCGTGTGTCACAAAATGGCGTTGGCTCCCCTACACAGATTGCAGTTCTCACAGAATTTATAGATATGATTCAGTAATTAAATTTCTATATCGACACTTATTTAATTCAAGCAGTGATTTCTTAAATATTAAGAAATCCTATTTTCTTCATTTCTCCTAATTTGCTATTTTGTGTTTTTCTTTGATATTTCATTTTTACGATAAATTCCTGTATATGTGTGTGTACATATGCGTATACATATCGGTAGATGCAAAATGAATTATACACACACACACACACACACACACACACACACACACACACACACACACACACACACACACACACANCACACACACACACATACATATGCATATATATAATTCATTTTACATCTAACGGTGTGTAACGGTATTTCGTGATACAGCGTAAGCATATCGGAGCGGTAAGTTGATTAAATCGATTATCGACCTATTCGAATCTCCGAACTTTTCAATGGGGAGTTTGGAAATCATTAATTATAACAGAATGCGTCAAAATGTCAAATATAAAGTAAAACAATACTTGGGTTACGGAAAAGTGATGAGCCTGCGTAATTGAGAACAAGGATAGTGAATATTGGAAGAGCGAATGAGAGAGAAAGAGAGAAAGAGGGGGGAGGGAGGGAAAGAGAAAGACATGGATGAGAGGAAAGAGCGGCAAGGAGGGGTAAGCAAGAAGACAAGCGGGGGAACCCAGGAGGGTGACAGGATCACAAGGTGAGAGGATGAGAGAAAGAGAGAAGAGGAGGGGGCATAGAGCAGGTTAAGAACGACGACAGAGAGAGAAAGAGAGAGAGAGGGAGAGGGAAGGACAGGAGCGAAAGAGAAAAAGACGGAGCGTAGATGAAAAGAGAAAAGAGGAAGAAACGAAAGGAAGGTGGCGAGGAGTGGGTGGAAGAGTGAAGAGCGAAGAAACGGGGACTGAGGGAAATTGTAAGGTTGAAGGAGGATATCGAAAAAGAAGTATACAGAGAAAGAGAGAAAGAAAGTGAGGGTTGGAGGTAGGCCTAGTGACAGCGTGAGATGGGGTGAGATGGAGGAAGGGGTGCGACCTCCCAATAATTGTGAATGGGGATTCGGTTTTCTCATCGACTGTTTTGTATGCGAGAGAATGCCGTCGCGTTGCTACCGAAGAGTAAAGGAGGTCTGTATCGCGAGGCCTATGGGAGTAACTGTAAACGCATGGCATTATAGCAATAAACTTGTACTTGTCGGCGATGCTAGTGTTTTATGACGCTGCGATTAACCCTCATCCGACCGATATTTCTTTGCAAGCAAAGAAAGCTTTTAGAACAACTATTCGCGTAGAATAAGTATTTAGTACGAATTTGCAGTTTAGAGAGAAGATTTTTAGATAAATATTTGAAATTTTGGACAAGTGAACGAAATAAAACCCACAGTTTCCGTTATCTAAAATAGAAACCTGTAACCTGGTTGTTAGATAAGAATAATTGAATCTAGCACATTTCTGTATAAATTGTATAAATTTCAATCTAAATATTGTATATACATATAATTTTTAAATTATCTTAATATCAGTTTTGACTAATTTTGTACATTCTATAAGATTTATTTTCAAAGATATTTTAAATAAGATTAATCAGGATTATCGATCGAACACACGTTAAATATTATTCCTCATGCATAAAAAAGATCGCTAAATACGTTTAGTTGAAATGTATAATTATTTATAGATGTTACTGATGTTTAAAAAAAAAATAAATGAAAATGATTAAAACCACGATGTAAACTGTACATGTATGATTAATGGGAAATCGAACATTCGATACATTTTGACAGTGCCATCTTTACGTGATATCCAAAAGTACGACAGGACTTGATAAAATTTAAGTCTCGATAAAATCAAAAATAAAGCACGCTCGGTAAATCATAATTCTATTTATACATTCGATAACAGAATAAACTTTGCAATATTTAATGCAAAATCAGGTTTGATTTTGATGTATATGTTTGGAATATTTTATCTACATACTGTAGATGGCATCAGATAATATTTAATAATTAAAAGCAATATTTTCATATAAACTTTTCAACAATCTAGTTTCTCATTATGTATAAAATAATATTAATAACTCTATAAGTTTATATATTCGAAAAAATATTTCTTTACGTTTTATATGCTACATGTATTTTAATGAAAAAAGTTATAGTCGGTAAATGCTGCGCTTTACATTATCAACGGTCGAAGAATAACTTTAATCATCAGTTGCTCATGCAAATTTCAAAGTACCACGATTGATACCACAATTTGGCAAAAAATACGAAATGAAAAATAATTGCGAACAACATAAATTAATCGCGTTTTTTATATACGTTTTAAAATTTTTTAATATAAAAGTCTCATATGCGAGACAAAGATAGACTTGAGATATGAGATCTGAGAATAAAGCTATAGCTAAATCGGGGCCGTGATCACTCTCAAACTTCTCTCTGTTACGAAAAGATGTTTTTGCTGTGCTCAGGGAAAAAAGTATCATTTCTACAATCATCTCGCTAATGACTGTTACGTATTTTACCGATTTAAACTGAATTTTTTATGCATTTCTGTCATATAACATAATTTTAGTTAGCACCCAATAAATACAAAGTTACAATTATATAAATGTAATTTCCCACTCAGCAATGTAACTATTGTATAACACTCGTGGGAAATTACAACTAACATTTGTATAACTTGGTGTTTGTTGGGTACCATTGGACTGTCCATCTCAAAAACTATAAAAAAATATCTGTTTTACTTTCTCCAAATACGGCTAAAGCAGATCTTTCCGTAACATGCTTTCCAGTCGTCTGTAATCATACTTCGTTAGTGTATATGACAAAGAATTAGAGAATTGAAATGGAACGTTATAATTTAATGTCTCGTAGTGTATTAAATTGGATGAGCGAAAATAAACTGCAAATATTTACCTACAATATTATCCTTCGCTAAATATAAACTTATAGAGTTATTATTATTATTATAATGTATGAAATTCATTTTTCTACTATTTTTTATAGTTTTTTTATTTTCGTTTATCGATGATTTGTATTTATGTCACATATGGAAAAAATAATACGTGATGAACGAGATATGAGACTAGTGAATATTTGTCTTTTATTGAACAGAAAATTGTTTTATTTATATTATTTCTAATTTTTATTGGTTATCAGTTATATTAAAATACTTGATCGATTATATTAACTTTTTAAGTAATAATATTTGTAATGTATTATATAAATAAATAATTGTAATAACACATTAAATTGACAAAATAGCAATAACAAAACGCAAGACAAAGACAAATTGTTCTTGAGATCTGAAAAACGATTACGAATTCAGATCTCAATCTCTCAGTCTTCTCTTTGTCAGAGAACGCACAAATACGCAAATATGTTAATTGATAAAAAAATACACTCACCGACTTGCTTCACAGGTGCCCTCTTTGCTCGCTGTTTTCGAATATTCCACTCAGCAACCACGATGACCACTTGATATTCCATACGATGTTTCCCGGACTCGTTACACGACCATCACACGCGAAACGAAGGCGAGAGTTTAACTTGCCGCGATCATATTCGTCATTTTCGACACCATAGCATATTTGCACTTGAAAAACGCGGAAGGTACGGAGCGAGAGATCGGCGACGAAACAAAAATAAACTGTAACGGCAAGGAGAACCGTTATGGCTGGACCCGTGACGTCATGCAACGGTATGCGACGTACCCCGGGAAAAGTGGTGAGAGCCGTTTGTACGAATGCACACGTAGACACAATGAACAGAGGATGGAACAATTCGCTTCAAGAATGTTCTGTCTAATATAATCGTACGACGACCAAGCACTTCGCTCGACACACTCGCGGTATTTCACTGCACGAACGACGAACGACGAACGACGAACGAATACGCGCGCGCGAGTCTCGAAGTGACGCCGACAAGCAAATAACGCCGTGCTTCGTAAACGAACGATCACGTACTCTACGTATGACCTACGTATCAAAACAGTCGTCCGGCTATTACATCGGCACTTTCAACACTTTCGTATCTGCATAATTCGGATTTGGAGAAGCGCGGAGAAGCACGACGAAAAAGCGAGAAGCAACATGGGAGCGACACCAAGCGGCTGAAGCGGCTGAAGTAGCACTGCTAGCAGCAGCGCCGCGATACCGGTAATGGCTACCCGGGAGAAGTAACGAGAGCCGTTTGTACAAATATACACGTACACACAGTGAACAAAGAACGGAACAATCCGCTTCCCTTTAAGAATGCTCTGTCTAATCGCACGATAACCAAACACTTTAATCGACACACTCGCTGTATTTTACTAACGGACGACGGACGACGAACGAATACGCGCGCGTGAAAGCTCTCTACGCGACAAGCAAATAGCGCCGTGCTTCGTAAACGAGCGATCATATACTCTACGCATGACTCATATGACCTACGTATCAAAACAGTCGTCCGACTATTATATCGGAATTGTTCAACATACCGTATCTACGCAATTCAGATTTGGAGAAGCGCGGAGAAGCAGGAAGCATCATGGCAGCGGCACCAAACGGCGCCAAGCGGCGCCACTCACCGGGCTAGCACTGC
>QKQZ01050887.1:0-13725 GCA_003595255.1 Solenopsis fugax
CCCCACCGGTCGCCCTTCGCGCGCCGCCGCCAGCCGCCAGCCGCCAGCCACCTTCCCCTATCTCCCTCCGCTCCGCGTACTAGCATCCCACCACGGGAGCTTCCTCCTCCTCCGCCCCCCGGCTCCACCGCTGGCATCCACAACCCCGTTCACTAGTGACGTAGAGCGTCGTGACGTAGACCCGCGGCGCGCGACTGTTGTCCCCCCACGAGGAGGTACTTTCGAGAACGCGCGCGAGCACGCGACGGAGAAAGATGGAGGAAAAGCCGCGAACTGGCGTAAGGCGTAAGGAGAGCGGAAAAGCGAAGCGGAAAGAACAGCGCGCGATCAATTCGACTCGTTGTTGTATCGCGGAGCGCGACTCTGTCGCCGGTCGGGCGACCAAGCTCGGCTGAGTAATTCTCTTTTTTCCTCTTTCCTTTTCCCTTTCTTTTTTTAATTCTCAGCGAGAGCAGACGAAAACTCGGCGTCTCATTTTCGGACTGCGTACGGTTAATCATGAATTTAAAATAAGCAGGCCGGATCGCGTGTCGAAACTTGTCGTCAACGTCGATGGGAGGCTATTCCTGTCATAATCCCCGCGCTTGTTGTCGGCTCGGCGCGAAATTATTAAACGGCTCGCACGTAGCTGCGCGCGGAGCACAAATATGGTAAGCCGCGCCGCGGCTAAATTATCTTGCATTACTGTCAATTATGCGCCAAGTCCTAGAGAATAAGTATTCTCTATCTACTTACACGCGGCGCGCGCAAATTGCCGTCATTTACCGCGTTTATATCGGTAACACGTCGAGCCCGCTGAAAAGGCGTGCGACATGATAATGAAATTCCGCAGATCGCTATCTCGTGCTCTCGTACATATCGCACGGGATGACGTGTGGAGGAGACCATCGATCGCGGGGGAGCAAGAGACCTGCTCTCTCTCTCTCTCTCTCTCCCCCGCCTTCTCTCTCTCTCTCTCTCTCTCTATCTGGTCTAACTCCGTTATTATTGGATCTATCACGATGGACGGAGCGTCGAGAATGTAGCCTCTCGCATTTGGCCGATTGCATATATGTATAAATAGTTACGTAGTCATCCGCGGTAAAAGCGATACAAATCCATCGCGTATGGAGAAAGTAATTTTATCCCCGGACTAGTGGTTTTCTCTCTCTTTCTTTCTCTCTCTCTCTCTCTCTCTCTCTCTCTCCCTCTCCCTCTCTCTCCCTCTCCCTCTCTCTCTCTCTCTCCCTGTCTCTTAACATCTGTGGGCGCGCGTGTCTACCGTACATGAGACAGACCGCGGCAGCTCTCCTCCGGGAGGGTAAGAGACGCGTGCCATTTGTGCGGACGCGTGCGTGCCTGCGTGCGTGCGTGAGCGCCCAGTTAGCAGCAGTCACGTATATACGCGCACGCGCGTACGATCTTTTTCTCGCGGGCGTCTCGCAACCACCTGATGCCCTATTTGGCACCACGCGCTGCCACGCGCCCGTTCCCCCTCTTTCTCCCGCTCTCCGTCTTGCTCTCTCGTTGTCTCGCCCCCTTCCCACCGTCCCGTGTCTATCCGCTCTCTATTTCTCTCTCTCTCTCTCTCTCTCTCTCTCGCTCTCTCGCTCCTCTTCCTGTTTGATGCGCTTTTTATTTCGCTTCTTGATTATCCTTTGATGAGCACTGCGTTATATTATAATTGCATAGAGAAGCTGGACGAATGCACTTTTTAATAATCGAGATCGAGCGGAAATACGCGTTGTCAGATTTGCATAAAGCGAGAGACAAGCCATTGCTCTCTACATATTCTCTGTACATATTCATGATTTTTACAACGTAAAACATTGAAAACTTGATTTTACTTTATAAATAATCTCCAAATCTTTTCTATTTTTTCACTCGTAATATCACTGACGACGAAATCGTAGCTGTTAGGAAATGGAATGGTAGCAAGTGATTTACTATCAGGTGATGCGAACACCAGGCCTATAGCGTTACCAAAATAAGCCGATAGTCTTCAAGAATATATAATACCTATTATTGATCTCTCTGTCTCTCATATTATCATATAATAGATTATTGAGTCAGTTTGAAAGATATCGCAGGCATATTTGGTTATTTTTCCGCACGGACGAATATGTTGATGAATCGACAAGATAGAAGAGACGACAAATATAGAAATTGTTTAAATCGTTTTATTAATTCCCTCTGTAATAGGGAATGAGTTCACGCGTGACGATGTGCGTTAACACTTCGCTCTATCCGATCGGCTTTACGTAAAAACCGGTGCACGTACACCGAAAGCAAAGAGACAGTGACGCACGCCAACGACGTTGATCTGGCACAACAAAATGTTCTAAAATTACCGGTGGCTCTTGACGAGGTGGTGGGCGCGCACTATTCGTGGCCCTAATCGACGCGATTTTGCGCGGGCGAGCGACGTTATTTCAGGCCGCCACGCAACCACCTGAGCCACCCAGCATCCCCAAATACCCGGGATGACTAGTACGACGAGCGTCAAATATTTCCCCATGCTGCCGATGAGTCAGTCAACCGATGATGCGAGATTTTTGGCAACGCGCACACGTCTCTCTCTCTCTCTCTCTATCTCTATCTCTATCTCTCTCTCTATCTCTCGCGAGATCACGTCGCCTCTCATCATCCTCGCGGTCGACGTTTCTGCGTTGTATATCTTTTATTGATCGACGCGCGAGACGCAGGTCGCGTACGGAAGATAAATAGGAATCCGCGTGCGATAACAAACACGACGGCGCAATTGGAGGTGGCAGGAATTCTAGATTGACGCGAGATGTAAATTAAGACGCTTTCGGGGATGACGCTGTACGTAAAATTACGAAAAGCGGACAATGCGCGAAATCTTCTGGCACGAGACCACGCGCGAGATTTCTAGTTTTCTTCGGAACGATACGCTTTAAAACGTCACGCCGTGAGTTTTGTGATATGCGAGAGAGTATATATTTAATAACTTGGTATACAAAGGATTCTAGTAACCTAGAATTGGTTTGAAAACCAGATTTTAAAAGAAACACATTAGGGGATTTAAAGGAAGGCCAAGTTTGTACTGTTAAAGCGGATCTTTCGTTCGAGTGTGCAATATTTGACAGCACGACATTGGTGTTAATTGTTTAATAATATCTAATAGAAGTAATACATGTTCTACCATTTATACCCTGAATCTCGATTTTTATACGTAATCTTTTTTTATGCTCTCAGAAAATACATCTTCCTTTAACATGTATTGAAATTATTCTGTATCAGTAAGTCAAAAGTTCTCACTTGATTGTATTTATTACATTGACTGACTGCTTTAGAGTTACAGTACTGACAACTGACAAGAAAAACATAAAAATTTGTTTTTCTTAGCTTAACTTTTATTATTTTATTTTTGTGCAAATATGTGAAATATTTTTACAGCATACATAGGTTTTTCTCTTACGTATTTTTCTTTTTTTTTTTTGTATTGACAGACTCCATTTATGCGATTCTCAACCACGTAAAAAAAATAAACCAGTAGAACGGATACTCCATGTAAATTGAGAGACCAGTTCTTGGGCGTTCTATTTTATTTAATAATATTTTGAATAGTATTTGTTCTTATGTTTTGTGTGGGTGTATGTATACACTGAGAGAAAAAAATTCCTAAATTTAAAGAAATATTTATTTGGACAGTACTAATGAAATATTTACTTACGGTACATAAATATTTATTTTAAGATAAAAAATAATACTTAAATTAACTTAGTGGTTCTTATACTAAACATATATTTCCATTTAATAAATATTTCATTAGTATTATTTGAATAAATTTTTTATTAAAATTTAATAATTTTTTCTTCAGTGTGTATATGTGTGTGTGTGTGTATGTGTGTGTGTATATATATATATATACAAACGCGACTATAATGCCGCTTTTACATCATTTTCCTCTAATTGCCTCCTTTCATTATACCTTATAGTGACGCGTGTTATTCGAAAATTTAACATGATTCCGAAAACAAAAAATATCGACGACGATTTCAAGGTTTCCTACGCGCGGTGAGAAATGTGTCGCAAAGAAGAGTGCGAGTAATTCCACGCTTCTCACGCTTTGTATCGCCGTTTATGCGAAACAGTCGCTGCAGGCGATGTATTTTAAATCGCTCCTGTGCCGCGCGACGATCGTACTATTACGTACTTTGGCGCTACGCGAGTTACGCGGTGAGTCACGACAACTCGCGACGACGACGACGACGACGACGACTACGAGGCTTTCGCACGTTTTTGCGCGACACGTTACTGAGATCGTTGATTAATGACCGTTTCCGGTAGATACGAGCATTTACTTTGGCCTTTCAGTAGCTTGTAGCGCAATGATGAGAGCGTTATTTCCGATTATGACAGTTGCCGCTGCAGAAATTATCTCTATCGGATCGACGCGAGTGTAATTTAATTACGAAACCCTTAACACGAGACAAAATCCGCGCACATCATTCAAGTGCTCGGTAACTCTTCAAGACGGAGAAAGTCGGAGATGATTCTTCAAATATCTTAGGGTCATTGAAAAAATTGAGAATTATAAATAGTAAATCGATAAAGTGCCAAGTTCTAAGGGTGAGTTATGGAAAAAGAATAATACTCTTTCAACAGTTATATTAATGGCTAACCCGCGGTGCTTCTAAAATCACTGCCCGCCGGCTATTACCTAAGCTATCCATCATAAGCCCGTGGAACGAGGCTTAAGTTCTTCTCACGTACTTACACTTCAGAATGAAATCGCCGAAGCAATTATCAGGCAAAAGCATAATTTATATTGGTCAGTGCGAAATGCTCGAGCGAAAAATAAACAATCGGAGACTCGTGCCCAACAATTTCTGCTAATTCCTCTTTTATTGGCGAGGTATCGATCGCGGAGTTGATAGAGCGACGTAGTGGTCAATGTCAAAGTTGAATTAAATTGAATGCGAATGAAGTCATGGCGATCGAAAAGTATAATATAATATTGACAAAAAAAAAATATATATATATATTCACAAATTGTAAATGAGTTTGATCGGACTGCTGCGATTTGCGATAAGAGATCGGCGGCAAAGAGGCCAAAAGTAATAATATAGTCGCGGACTTTCTAAAAACGGGCGCATTCGATGGTCTGTAAGGAGTATGCAAATTGATCGGTGCGGAGGCGTAGACGCGAATTTACTATCGCGCGGAGAACTGTGCATTTTAACTACAATTTATACCGCACTTCCTCGTTTCCGCGACCTCTTAACGCGCAATTTTGTTGCAATGAACACTTACGCGAGGGAACGACACGCGTCTGAGACCCGCGCATCGTTCCGAGATATCGTAACTGCCATTATGCCGCAGCTCTCTACGCCCGAGAATTTGATTTTTCCGAGAGAAGGATCGCGACACTTATGTCGCTTATAGTCGCGCGTGAAAGGGTACAAACTCGTTCGCGGTGTCGGCGCTTTAATGTCGGTACACCTCTTTTTTTTTTAACTACTCTCTATTAATAATGATCGAGGCGGCGGAAAAAGATTTACCACGTGAAGAAGTTACAAAAGCGTAATGCAAGCAAATATTAATAAACCGCGATAACGTCAGGGCAAGGTTGAGGTAGCCGGTGGGGAGAGACTGAACTGACTAAAAATATAATTGCTTTACGAACCGCGGATGTGGATACTTTATATAAAATTTCTGTTAAAAATATAAAGTTTAAAATAGTGCGGATACATAATAAAATAGGAGAGAGAGACAGGATAAAATCGCTCGTATAAAGTCAGGAAACAAAAAAGGATTTGCACGTCTTTTACTCTTTTTTTCCCACCACGGAAAAGCTATAACCGACATTTCCAAAGTTATTACAAGGATGAAAAATACTCTTTCACAAGTTCATAGGTTCTATACATACAAAGTGTACAACATAAGCTTCAGATTTTCGTGAACTTGATCTTTTCTTAGAAACTTTCCGTACGTTTTGAATACATATTGTTCTTTTTAATTTTCTCTCAGTATTAAAATAGTGATATTTAATTTTCAAATAAATTTTGATCATAATACACTACATACAAAATCAAATATGCATAAGGAATTTCGTCCCAGTTTGCATTTCTAAGATTTAGTTTCCAAAAGACAATTTTCAATCATATTTCACTGTAGTTTTAGATAAATATAACTTTGAAACAAGTAAATAAATCTAAATGAACTTTTGCACAAGTATTAGAGTTTCATTAGTATACGTAAAAAAATTGTATTTAATTCTTAGCGCTATTTTCTTATCAAATTTGCAAGTAAATACAGAAGGCGATTTACTTAAGAATCAAGAGCAAAGAGAAAATTAAAAATAACTTTTAAACTAGTAGGAGAATTGCTTAAATTTTACACAGTTTTTATTCAAACGTAATAATAGAACAATCTGTAAAATTTCTATATTTTGAGATGATACATAAAGTGAAATTGTATCAGTCAAAACGTCTTTAAAGAAATACTCATTCAAAACGAGGAAAGAATTTCCAAACGGAAAGTGATCTGGAGAAAGTCCGGAGCGTCCCGTATAGATAATAATTCGCAAGGACTTTCGTTCGCTTCTGTCGGAAAGGCGACGTAAAAAAAAATCCGCTTGAAAGCGCGACTCCTGAAACAAGAATGGTGCATCGATCCGAAACGCGCGTTTCACACGAGAGATGGTCATAAGTCCGCCCAGACAATCCTCCCGGGACTATTTTTGCACCGTGGCCTATCGATTTCTGGAATCCTCTCCTTCTCGCGCACTATAGCTCCCGTGTAGTTGGACGTCAACGGCGGCTAACGTATAACGCGTAGTTAACCCCCTTCGTCTTGTTCCCGCTTAAGTCTTATCGGTCGATGCTGACGTAGATGCTTCATACGTCTATGAGCCATTCATAGACGATAACGGCTCACCAACACGCGCGCGTGCCCAGCGTATTTTTATCGCGCTACAGCGTATCGGCGTACAAATTCACGAAGCTATGGCGTAAAAATACACGGGAGCAATGTGTCGGTCCCGCGATTATCGTGACGATTCCCATGCGAGGTCGCTGAATATAGCATCTTCCGTATGAGTCCACACGGATCGTTAAATTGCGCGCGTAAGCGGGTCGACTTTTTTTTTTTCCTTTCGCCAGGCGCGTCGTCGCGACACCCCTTCTACCCGCCACTTGACTCTTACGTTTGCGAGGGTGCGTCCGGATGACTCGTAATAATGTTCGATTCGTATCACGTGGAGCGAACGCGCGAACATGCGTCTCAAAATTTCTTGGACACGCACGACTGTTACGGCATCAAAAGACGAAACGCGATTGCACGGGTATTTATAATGCGTTCTGCACTTTGGACCGTCGTGGACAGCGTCATTTCTTCGGTGGTCTCTCAATTTTCTCGCTTCGGAAAGTTCCGTAAGTTGCGTAAATTACTGTTAATAAGTGGGATACGGGGTGAACTTTCGCAACTTTTTATTTTTCCATAATCGTACGTGGGAGCTTTAAGATCACGTCGATTCGAGTGGAATTCCCATAGCGGGCTTGGATGTCCTTTTAAGCAAAGTTCGAGATTAATACTAATCGCGTGACACTAATCGAGCCCCTCCACTCAATTTTCTCCACTTTTTATTTTACGTGGTTGATCAGTTTGACTGATCTATGAGAGGCTCTCGATCGTTCGCGTAATCCACGGGAGAATACATCGAGTATGTAAAGTGCTATTCGATAATTGATGTATATGACGCTATACGAAACAATTGTGGGCGCAAGGGCCACTTGAAGTATCTGATTTTACGCTCCGTTGAATGGGAATAGCAGGTACAGCGAGACGTCAATTATCTGGATCAGTCTCAGAGAAAAGTAGTGCACCTGTTATCGATTATTCTCAGCAAAACTTTCAAATAAAGTTTTGTCGGAAAAGCAAATAAAAATCGTCTCCCTTCTTAAACTTGAAAACAATATAAGAAAAACACGAATTTTAATTGTCAAGAAATTACTTTCTCATTAAGTTTTTGGTTAAAGTTAGTTGTGTCTTTCTAAAAAAAAAATCTTGGGAAGTATTGCTTAAAAATCTCACCAACTTAATTTAAATTTAAAGGACGTCCGCTTATACATTAGTCTCATTTAAATGGCCCCCATGTACTTTCGATATTTAAATTCGCATTTTATCTCGAGGAGGAGGCTTGTCTTGTAGCGCATTACTTTTTTAATTGCCGAAGAATTTTATGGTATCGCTAATCAATTTTACGCTACCGATATCTGCAAGAATGGATCGAATAATTATCGGTGTGACATTTCGTGTTACACGAAGAACGACGTTGACCACTCACATTTTAATCACGTCGAGCGATTATACCCTGAGATAAAGACGCTTGTGACGCAATACCGACGTTTGCATCTCTTACGTTATCACACACGTAATTTAGTTAAAAATTTTATAGTGTTTTACGATCGATTGTCAGGGTGGGTATACGTCAGCTTTGACGTATGCGATAAGGCTATGACGATGTTTCGGCATATGTTCGTACCTTGTCACGCGACGTAAGCATAATGAAATAACTGTGTGAAATAATATTGTCTGATAATTGTTTTAGTCTGACTATATAAATTCTAAATAAATAGTGAATTTGGTAATAACATCAGATTACCGCAGAATACTCCTCCGGCAAATTATTATCTCGCATCGTATACGTATCATTTGTTTTCATACAAGGTCCCTCCCGGGGATTATTTCTGAAGAGATTTCTTAAGAAGTTCACGTCTCACTGGTAATGAGAAAAGGGCCAATTCTTGTGATTATTATCCTATCGACCATGGCACACACGGACAAGATAAAAGGGCTCTTTGATATAAAATCTTGATAGTAGCAATACATAATAGAAACAAGGTAGATAAGAGTGAGATGCACAAATTCCCTTTTAAAAATTGATTTGCTCACATAATGAAACGATCTTTTCTCTCTCATGAATCTATTATTATTGTGAAAAACACGTTATTTTATCGCATATTTAATGTAAAATATTTTTCAAGGCTTTTAATTTCAGAAAAGCATTGATTTCAATCAATATAAACATTTGATGTCAAAGTTGAAATAAATCAGGGGAAATCACTTTATTATAGTTTCATCATAAATCAGAGATTAGCTATTCTGATTGCGAATAAGTGTACTCTAGAACACTTCATAGCTTAAGTGTGGCATCTTCCCCCAACCTTATATTTATATCGCGATTAAATTTTTTAATATTCTCAATTTTGGAAAAAAAACATTTCTACGGAAAAGAAAAGCCAGTGTCTACCGATGTGCGAGAAATTTCGTAGTTGGACGCAACGTGACGTATCGTAAACAATAATCCTCGCAGATATCCTCTTGCTAAGAACTTTTATGCGCGGCTTTGCGAGAGAAAGAAGAGAGAGCGCGAGCAGAGGGAACCAGCATTATTAAAAGGACGTCAATGAGAGCCGGGCATCTAGAGAAAGAGAGAGACTGAGAGAGAGAGAGAGAGAGAGAGAGAGAGAGAAGGGAAGGAGAGAAGGTGACTCGTTCCCTTTTATCCGCCCACTGTGGGTTCGTGTATGATGTACGATTTCCTGTCTTACGAATCCATACAATAATAACGAAATGTCAGGCGTGTACATGCGATTTACTATGCGTTACCCATACGAAGATACGACACTTTAAATAATGACCTACGCAAAACGTGTACGCTCTTTAATCCGCGTTCTCGCGCGCGTCCCCCATGTAGTATTCTTAATTTTCCAGAATAATAAAATCGAGGGAAAATCGGGTTTTTTTCCGTCTTTTTGTCGAAAAATACGGAAAAAGCAATTGTGATAATGAGATACTAGTATTCTTCATTTTCCAGAAAAATAATACAAACTTGGTTTTTTCTTCATTTTTTCTGAAAAATACGGAAAAATATGACTATGATATTACAGCGGACATTATTGATGAATTACTTATTCATTAGAGTTGAACTCTTAAATGTAAAAAAAATCTTAAAACCATTTACGAAGGAAACAATAAAAGTGACAGATGAAATCTTAAAACCATTTACATAGAAAACAATAAAGGTGACATTATCTTAAAAGAAAAAACCGAGTTTTATTTAAAATTTTCAGAAAATTTTACAAAAATATTAACAACACTAGTCCCATACGAATGGAGAAAAAAAAATTTTTTCGCATATACGAGACTCGCGTAATTAGCATGTTTATTGTGAGACATCAAAACAAGAATATGACGCGTAACACACGAAAATGTTTTCGTGACAGATTGAACGCGGACCATGAGATGAATTCACGAATCTCCACGGATGCCCTTTAAATGAGGCCCAGTTATTATCGGACTTTTAATCGTTTTAACGTCGACGAGAGAGGCGTTTCATTCCCTTGTACAAACTTGACCTAGTGATGTAGCACGCCCAATTCGGCGGGACTACCGATGGCGCGTGGAATTAAGAGTTATCGGTTCTTCAATATCTTTCTCAGCTCGCGCGCGTGTTGGGCGACTCTCAATATGCACGTGCTCTTTCTCCCCTTCATCTTTTTATATATTGTTTTTCGTAAGCGGCGCCGTCTAAAGAGCATTAGACGCAGAAGGACCAGTTTATGAGATAATTATGCATGGTATATTATAATTTTCCGGTTCGAGAATCGTAGAGTTTTACTGCTCCGTAATTTCTATACGTAATGTAACATATAGATGTCGATAAAAAGTTTAAAAAAAATCAGTGCATTCTAAAAATAGAGTCACTGCCAGTCAATGAATAAACAAAAAATTGAACTAATGAACAAATACAAATAATATAATTACATTTATACACAGAGAAAAAAATGCTGTTGAATGACAGCATCAGTCTAATTGGAAATATTTTGTTAATTCAATAACAGTATTAATGAAAAATTCAATAACAGTATTAACAAAAAGGTTAAAAGTAAAGACACAAATATAGTTAAATGAATAAAATTTAATTGAATCAATTACATATACTACTGACAGCCCGTGATTCGATGTTTAATTGAGTCAAACTACATTTTAATTCATATTATTGCCTTTTTTTCTCAGTGCGGATAATTGCATTTACAAATACAAGTAAAAATTATATTTTAATGAAATCTGTATGAAAATTAGATTTCTTTGCAATTAATTATTTTGAAATTTTATTATTACTTTCTCAGTCATTCGTTAATGATTGTTCAGCGACTGGTGCAGTGACCGTAATAAGAATATTTCACATGATAATCGCGCGTGTCTTTCGCAAGTAAAGTCTTATCGAAATAATTTTATTTTCTCTTTTTTTCTGCTTCTTAAATCCGTACAATAGTTTTTGTATTTATTATAATAGCACAACGGAATTTTATTGGATTCCCAAATGACGATTAAATTTTTAACGCGCATTTGCTTACTCACAATGATTTTGTTTTCTATCAAATTACAAATATTAACGAAAAATCGCTTTTCGATGATGAATTTGTTTACATAAATATTATCAAAAGCGTGTCGTATACAAATATCATTATGTGACGTTTTAAAATGAAATTCTGAATCAGTTCGCATCAAAATCGCCAATCTCATAGTCGTGATACGAAATGACAGCGATTGTCCGACGGCAAGATTTAAAATCGCGCGCAAACTCGTACTTGAACGTGAATTCACAATCTTATCAGTTCTAAAGCATTCGAATTTTTACAAATCCGAAAGTGTATATATCATACGATAATTTCTTTATATAATATATATACATATATAACGGTTTGTTAAATTATTTTTACATGTATTTAAGATACATTATATAAATTAAAAGCTGCATTCTGCCGTCGGTAAATCATCGTGGATCATCTTTTTCTATCCTCTCTGTCTTATTCTAAATTTATTTATCATAAAATTTTATATCTAACAAGACAATATATTCATCCGTAACATGTTGTTTAAAATTTTTTATGGCTCAGGCTTCGGTTTCATCAATTCGAGACGTCAAATATTTTTATGGTAAATTTAATTTAAATGAAAATTTTCATTATTTTTGGTACGTTTAATTCAGATATTTATACTTAAAGACATTACGAGATATTATTAATGCTTAATATAAATAGATAACATAAAGAGATAACATTTATATTGAAATCCATTAGAACAAGAGAAAATTGTGTACGCAGTTTATAATGCGCGAATATAATCGACAGCCAACATATATCATATTCGTTAAATATCGTCTTTATCGAGTAGAAGTACAAGATTTAAATACCACAGTAACGTCCATCGTTTGATGTCTAACGAAAGGGTGGTGAGAAGCATTTTTTAAATATTTTTTGCCCATTAAGGTAAATTATTGTTTTATTATTAAGATGCTTGTAGCAAAGTTATCAGTGTCTGAGTTACGATGTTTGCTTTCAACATGGTTAATAGTTGTACGGCAGACGAATCGTTAGTTATTTTTATTATTTCTTTTGTCAATATCATTAGACATCGTTATATGCAGCAACTGGTTAGAAACATTGAAGAATTATGAACTTAACGGCGAATAGTCCGTTCTAAGAATTGCTGTTACGGGTTAAGAGAGCGCAAGCCACGGATTACGTTTCGATCTAGAGTAATATGAGTACCATTCTGCTTAACTTTAATGTTTAATTATAATAATAATTTGTATCTTTCGAAATGTCGAATGGACGGTTCAAAATGTGATTCAATTGAGCACCCAGTCGACTGCGACTTTGCGCGATAAGAAACTTGGCAGTAGAAAGCAAGTAACAACTTCGACAATCAAATAATGATAGATAATTATTATAGGAAAATAATGGACATTTGCGATTTTTAAGCAGTGCGATACTGAAGCGTCTGCACTATTCGAGTCGAACGCAACCGTACAGAAATACTGACGAAATTTGAAACGATGAAAGTTCGAACGATTTGCGTTCGGATAAGAGTGATTTCGACTCTGCGTTTGATTCTATCGTTATCAACAACGCGACGGAGTCCGCACGAAGGTCTCTTATGAGCCGCATTTGCGTGGTGACAAGAAATTTAATAGCCAGTCTAGAAATACAGGTTTTGTCGTGCCGATCTTAAAGCTCTTAAAGATCGATTATCATACATGCAGTCGCGCGGGGAGTATGTTTGGACCGGTGTGTTAATACCGGTAACTGTTACCGAGTTGGTGTTTCTATCGTGATAGATAGAAGGAAACCGCGGCAGAGAAAGAAAAAACGGAAAGAAAGAAACGTCGAATGGCTCAAGAGTGACGTAAATTATATTTTTCGCGTTCGTCTCGCGAATGTGCACGTGGCGTCGCAAGAAAAGTCGTCAGAGAGGACATTGAAGAAGACAAGAAGACGCATCGACTCTGAATCTTCGCGAAAAAGCCGAAGATACTCGCGGTTCTTCGCGATTCATGAGATACATGAGAGACAGAAGAAAAGAAACATTGTCTTGAACCCTCCATTCGATCTCGCGTCGCGTTCGGGACATTGGGACATTACCTGACGGCGGTGGCACGTGATGGTGATGATGATGATGATGATGATATCCCAGTGCGGGCGGCGGCGGTGGATAGACCGCTCCCCAGATGCAGGATGCGGCTGCCGCGGTCGCCTGCTGCTGTTGCTGTTGTTGCTGGTGATGATGATGAGGATGATGGTGATGTTGTTGTTGCTGCTGATGCTGCTGATGCTGCTGTTGCTGCTGTTGCTGCTGCTGCTGCTGCTGTTGCTGCAGTAGCTGTTGCACTTGCGCAATGTCCACGAACTCTTGCAGCTCGCCCTCGGC
>QKQZ01050890.1:0-15781 GCA_003595255.1 Solenopsis fugax
CGCTGTTCTCTCAGAAGGGGTAGGAGTATTACAGATCTGCAATACAGTCGCTGTTCCCTTTTGCATGGCTGTTCGCTCGCGACTGTGAATTGTACGTGTGCGAGCGCGCGCGCAGGTGTATGCGTGCGTTCACGTGTATTTGCCTCCTCCTTGGAAGGAGGCATGCCGCCAACGGGGAATGGAAACGTTTTGTTACCGTGGGAGGACGAGAGGAGGTGGCGAGGAGGAGGAGGAGGAGGAGGGGAAAGCGGTTGCGAGGGGGTGCCGTCGGTGGTCGGGCCGCAGGGTGGTACGGAATCAGACAGATCCGCAGGTGGTTCTCAATCCGTTGCCGACCTCATGTACATCGCATTTGAATCGCGAGAATCCCCCGTGAGGTCTGCGAAGCTGTTGGCCCTTTTTTGTGACTGAATTTGCGTTTTTATTCCACCGCGTCGACTATTCTCGGAAGCTAAAAAGGGAGTACGAAGTGAATGACAGTCATGCAAGCGCAATGCAATCCGTGATGTTACGTCATTGCGATTGAAAATGCCAATGGTATCCAATTTGTCATGCCTGCACTGATGGTCATGTCACCGATGCCGCGTCACGATGCTGCATTTCTCTGTGCGTATCTGCACGCTTATCGTGAATTTTGAATTACCCCCGTGCCATTTAATTATATTCGTTCATTTTGTTAAATTGAATATTTTATCGAATGGCTCGCAAATTAGCGGTAACGAGCTTTTGAATTAATGGTATATGTATAAACGAAATAAATTTCAATTATCCGGACGAGATACATGTTTTATCGCGCAAGAAATTTTCCAAAATTTCTCAGCGGGAGTATTTGGCTTTTATCAAAGCGCGATAGCATATTGAAGTAGTTATTAAACGCTAGTGGAAAGATGCTTCTCGTAATCTGCGACGGTCTCTAATATCGAGCTTGAAATCTTATTATGCTCAAGTCATCTTCGATCTCAATATTAGAGATAATGAAATTTTTTCTTTATATAAAACAATATCAGCTGGGCTACGCATTCGTGTCGTTTACAAGTTTATGAGATCAGTTAAGCACCAACTATTGCAGGAAAATAGCCAACGTCATTCGGTGTGCATGGGATTTTATCACTTGGAAATTTGCCGATAAGGCGATTTAACGTTCAATAAAAGGTTTAGTGCAGGCATTCGTTCGAAAACTTATCTCATTGTGTGCTTTCATTCAGTTTTACAACGACTTAACTGTACCGTTTCCATTATCGCGAGTTTTCTTATCCTTGTCTTTCTTTGTAAACAAGATCTCTGTTATTTATTTTCATAAAGTTTGATATTAATTGACAAATCAGGAGATGTTTAATTAATGAATGGACTCTATAATGAATATTCAATCATTGTGATAATAATAATAATAATAATAATAGCCGGAGTGATCGGTCAATCTCGCAAGATCGGTGCGGAGGAAACAGGAGGGCATTCGCGAGATCTGACGTCTCGGCGTTAGTTAATTCCGGGGGCCTCTTAGCGTTTGACGGACACTGCCGGAGGTGTTCCTTCGAAGCAGGATTAGCCGAGTCACGGGCTGGAATTTCCTCGATCCTGGAGGAGTATCGACCCGACGGAGGTCGCCCGGCGATGGTGCGGTCGAACCCCTTCCGCACCTCCTTCACCACCGGGAATAACTGGCCGCGTAGGCAGCGCGCGTGGGTTCGCCGCTCCACGTGCATTATTCGCCTCCTCCAACCTTGCACCGACGGCGAGTCCGGGAAAATCTCCCGGATGACCTCGATTTTCCACCTCCGGGAAACGCCGCGAGGTCGCGTTATCCCTGGCCCGGACGTCGGATCGCGATTTTCGGCCCGATTTCCTCGATTGCAGCCCGCTTCACGCTATGTAACTTTGTTACGGTTATCGATTTCATTGTGCTTGCATTACGTTACACACATATCCGAGCAGCGCTTTGCGCGTTTAAGGGATTTGCCATCATTTGACCTTTAGTATACAAATTTCTACAACATGCCTCTCATCGCCTCCCTCTCCTAAATTTATTGAGAATTTTGACATAGATTGTTTTAGGCCACCCTCCCTTTAACATAGATTTTCTTAATGGAGTAGCTTAGACTAGATGAAATTTTCTGCAGTGTAATTTTTAGCACACACACACACACACACACACACACACACATATATATATGCATACACACAAATCGATATGTTGAGTTGAACTATTGCCAAAAGAAGACGAGGAGGTGGATTCTCGAAATAGGGTCATTAGTACTTAGTAATTTTGACGAATATTCCTTTTGTAGAACGCTGATTAGTTTTGCAATGCGTGCTGCGGTCGTAAGTGTTTAGTTAACGATTTGTTAGCTTTTGGTTAGTCACCGACGAGAGACTAACGAAAAGTAGCAAGAGAACGTTTGTGTGACTGTAAACAGTGTAAACGATAGGGATCAAGAGGTCCGCCATGTGGTCGGTCGCTGTTGTAGTAATATCGCTTGTAGCTGAAAAACTGTTTTACTTTGATCTGCGAGTCTTCCTTGGTAATTTAGTATTGGCGATACGCACACACTATGTGTCTGGTAGTGCAAGCGAAATGGTATAGAGAACAATATATTGCATTGGTGCCTATTGTTTTCGCGTTACTGTTAAATATACGCGCAGTATATTGAGTAGTTGATTAGCGATCGATGTATTTATTACTCATTCATTAGTCAAGCGCCGCCACTTATTAGCCTCTCGCTTCTCTCTCTCTCTCTCTCTCTCTCTCTCTCTATATATATATATATATATATATATATATGTATATGTATATGTACGTATACATAGAGCCATGCTCTTTTCAACAGTCGTTACATTGCAATATTTTCTCCGGCGCGTCGATCGTCGATGTTCTTTTTTTTACGAATCACCGTTATCACGATAATTTTGCATAAAAATCAATCTACACCGTTCAGAGTTCTCTCGAGACGTGGCGCGACTCCGTCGTCCGTCGATCGATTTTTTTCCCGCGAGAGCTATCCACGGCGCTTTTCTCGGCGAAAAGAGGAAAGGCGGCGGCGGCGGCGGCGGCGACGCGACTTAGAAGACACCGAGGCACCACCAAAGTGGTTTCACCTGAGAACCCCTGTTGTCTCTTTTTTTCAAGGATGCAGGTACGATTCCCGGTCGCCGGGCCTGCTGGTAAAATCATGCTGGTGGACCACCAGGTGCGGCCACGAGCGACGGATCATCGGTGACCATCGGGACGCGGTGCATTAACTCTCGTGAGTTCCCTCCTAATTGCCAAGAGACCCCTGACCGCCCCTGACTCGAGATTCAGGTAAAGAGAGAAAGGCAACGGGTCGTCGCGCGAAGCTGCTGCGGCGACACGCCGCGCCGTGGAACTGGGAGTTGTCTCCCTCTTCTCCCCTCCTCCCCCTTTCCCTCAGCTCGGCTTGTGGAACCAATTAGATGCAAACGAATTCGCCCGTAGCTTAAATTACTTACTGATTATCATACGCGTGTAACCTCTTGACCGCCGCGTATTCAAATTTCACGTTCGCAATATTGCAACGTGCGCTTATTGTTCCACGTAGTGTATTCTTCGCGGCTTACGATTTGCTTGCCTTCATTCATAGGTATACCGAACGATATTCCCGTTAATGATGACTGTTAGAAACCTCTAATTTTATGAATAGTCTTCTCTACTTAAATGTGAATAGTTAAAATAATGAAATAAAAGAATTTTAATTAATGAAAACTTTTATTTGCACATGAATTGTTGAACAAGTTTTAATGATTAAAAATCGATCGCGCAGCCTTTCTACGTTACAGAACATGTTCTAAAATGTACATTCTAAAGTACACGAAATGTTGCGTTATCACGTCGATAGTAAGAGTAAGTAAAAGGAAAGATCGTCTAACAATCGTTCGCGATTGTATCGTGATTATAACTTACCATCGAAGTTGCAAGTTTCAAAGTTTTCTCGGTATCGGAGATTTCTCGTTTACCATGTTTATATTAAATACGAAACATTAATTATAAAGTAGGGTATCGCTCGGTTATATCTGTAGGATTTCACGTTGACTCATGCCATTTTTCCACGATGGTTAACAGGATTCGTTACTCTTATCGCCATATCGATCGCTTTCACACATATCTCTTTCTTCTCTTTATCTTCCTTCTATGCCTTTCTCTCTTCATCTGTTTTCTCGCTCATCACAATTATATCTTTGGCTCTTACACGAATACGCGTACATATATACGTGCACTATTTTTCTTTGCTCCTTTCCTTCCACTTTTTTCTCCCTCCCCTTTCTTTTATCTTTTTACCAGGATCCTGGAAGTAGGGTAATGCTTTTGTTAAACTAAAAAAAGAGTTACGAATATGTATATATAGGATGTTCCAGATCCGACGAGCCAATTCTTATCTGCGGCTCTCTTGACAGTAGTTAATGAACATCCGTAAGGATTAAGGATCAATCGGTTTTAATCGCTTAAAAAAAAGAAAGTACCGTTCTTTTGTCTCCGGATTAATTAAGGAATCCGTAAATGGAAGGTCGCTTAATAGATCCAGGACACCGTGTGTACATAAAACGGCGATGAGAATCATCTTGGAGTGACCTAGATTATGGACCGTTAGATCTGGTCGAATGGCGCGTATGCATAGTGCATTGTGCACTGTGTGTGCACGTTCTATCACAAACATTTATGCACACACACAGACAGGAGCCGGGATACACGCGCGCGTATGTTTAATTGGCTCCCCGATAACGAGTTTGTCTACAATGTCCACGAGCGGGAACTATATACGAACCGTACGAGCGAGTTTCCGGCGTGACACGTCCGACTTTTGCAAACGTTATTTCTGAGTTAATGCACGGAGGACCTTAACTCTCTAACGACTTTCAAAGCGGATTAATGCCGTCCGTTCCTTACCGGCAGCACGGAATATAATAGCGTGCGCGCGCCTCTCTCTCTCGCTCTGCTAAGCTAACGATATTATTAACCGGCGTCTTTGAATTATCGTTTATCGTTCGTCGATTTTATCGGATTCCGTCGAGGAGAAGTGTTGGGAAGCTCGAGAAGAAGTGAGAATATAACTTTGTATTCGTCGGAGGGAGCACGTGGGTTTTCTCTCCCTCATCCCCCTCCCTCCTCCCTCCTCTATTTCTTTACTCTCCCATCTAGCTATCTCAAACTCCCCTTTGAGAATCGATTCCTCCGTACCAAGCAATTAGATCGTAACGATCGACCCTGTTGCTCGCTTCAAAGGCCACGGCTGCTGCCGTCGATTGTCGTGTCGGCGCGGGCGAGAACGCGAGAGATCAAGGAAAATACGCCCGCGGAAATTGCTGAGATCGTATAATAGAAAGTCGCACTCTGAACAATTTTCGCGATCCGTGCTCGACACGCCGAGCTTGGCGATTTAAACGACAAGCAATCGATTCCGCGTATTTCCAACAACGGGTATTGAAATTGTCGCGACGTATTTTTCTTCTAATTTTAATAAGTTTGCATTTCGTTGTGAAAAATGCGTCAAGTGCTCTTCATGCTTATTCGTGTGGAAATTCGCGACGATTGATGTATTGTAGAATTCTACGGAGCGCTTAATTTTTATCGTGATATTATTAAATAACCGACTCATTGATCCATTTGGAACGATTACATCATTTAATGTAATCGTTTAGATAATCAATATTGTGCGTCTTTATAATTTTATAATTAATTGTTTTTAGAAAAAAAAAAAAATTATTCTCGAAAACTTCGTTATATGATTCTCCTTACAGCTATAATTACTTCTCCAAGCACTGTAACTTTTTTCCGAGCAGCTTTTTATAAACATTGATATTTATAAACAACGGCGATACGCAGGTCACATTTAAATGCCTCACCGTATCCACGATGGGATCAAAGCATCGTTATCGAAATAATCCTTTATGAGAGCGTTTAACTATACCTCCCCCACAGAAATATCGAATTGTTCCCTCGAAACGAGCCCATATGGCACTAGTACGGAGCAATTAGCAGCTCTTGACTTTGAGCACCGGGTATAAAGTGATTTTCTATTTGGATCTGATTCAGGGCGTCGGGAGAGCGAACAAAGCCTATTGTAAGAAAGAGAGGGAGAGTGAGATTTTCGAAGGTGTTCGTGCACGACTCGTTTCCTTCCACGCCCTGCTAAAGGGTTGGCGCAAGGCACCTTCTTCCCCTTCCTTCTCGGTTCATGTGTTTCTCTTTCTCTCGCTTCCTCTCTTTTTCACTCTCTCTCTCTCTCTCTCTCTCTCTCTCTCTCTCTCTCTCTCCCCCCCCNGACTTCCACACCTCGCTTCATCGGACTACGAGGGGAAAGAAAAGGCAAAGTTCGAATCTCCTTGACACGCACGGAGCAGCTCTGAGAGGAGGGGATACTCGTGCGCGGGATCTTAAAGAAGGAGAGGGGACTCCGTAGATCGACGTGATAAGGCGCGAACACAATCGACAAGATCCACGATTAAGCAGATGCGGAGACGCAACCCCTGTTGCGTTCTCATTATAAGAGAATGAGAGCAATTTTCGCGCGCTCCGTCGCGTCGAAGATTACGTTGCGCGCGACAGAAAGATCGCGAGCCATCATGTAACGCCCCGCCACGACGAGAGTTACGGCGAGAAGAGGACGATGCCGGTATACGAATACACGTATTACCCGCCGCCGATCGGCCGAGAGGATAGGTCAGTAAAAGCATCAGCAAGCAAAAGCGAGTGGTCAGCAATTGTAGCGTTTGTTGTCGTATACCTTCTTTTTTATTTCTCTCTTTTTCTCACTGTTTCACTGGACTCTAGACTCCGTTTAACAGTATAGTCTATTGATTATCACAGATTAATATGATGCAGTAGCATATATGTATTATGTTATCTTTCCTCTTTAACATCTGTCTCGCATCGTTTGATTTTGCTGTGAGTGGTCAACGTCCTTGTCCTCTTTTTCCCCTTTTTTTTTCTCTTTTTCTCGTTTTTTTAATCATCTTTCTGTCACTCTCTCTCTCTTTGTTCCGGTTCGTCCAATAGCGTACTTTAAATTAATAGGTTGAATTTTCATACACGGTAAAGAGATCTTGCAGAGACGTACACTTATTAATTATCGTTCCCTTTGTCAGTCACCCCTCCATGTAACTCTCAATAGTGAACAGTTGTGGGATTCGATCTCGGTGAAATTGGTCGACTCTTTTAGACATTTAATTGGGTTAACGAGCAAAAACAGACTTTATCTAAAAATTAGAACGTTAATAAACGCAGAGATAATCGCCTAAATTAAGAATGAGGAGCTTGTTTGGGGTCGTTACTCTCTGTTTTATTATTTATAAGTAATGTGACCAGACGCTTTCAAGATTCCGCTTTTGAGATTTCGACTGTCCTGCTGTTCAAATGATAATTTTAGTATGAGAAAATTGTTTACTAAGAAGATACTTGACTATCTGTAGAAGATGCTGCTAATAATAAGCGGTAGCACGAGGGGTCAGGATACGCTAGAATCCCTTTATACACGCTCCCCTGATTATAAACGTGCGCCAGCGCGACGCAGCGATCGATGAATGTTAATCCTGATCAGACCGCGTTAATTAATATGAGTTTTATTGTTTCTGTCGGAAAAGTGGATCACGTATTCGTTAATCCGCGTGGCATGGCGCATGCTCTGTTTTGACGTGACTTCACTAACTCGGCAATTGCGATATCCCAGAGAAAATATTTACATCCAATTAAAGCACCTGAGAGATATTATTTTTCTACATAACATTTATATTTATTTTCCGAGTCTACCGAAAGGATTATCGATGATACTTGTATATTGATACTATAATTCTTATTGCGACAATTTAAAAGACGATTTGAAGATGATTTAAAGATTTAATGACTTTTTTGTTGAGTTTTCTTAAGGGTTTTCGATTACATTTAGATCCTAAAAAGAATAGTGCTAACGAGGACTTTAGCGTTTAATATAACCGTGCCGTAGAATCAATTTGGGAAATCTTTTCATTCATGATCTAAAGTGGAATATTGGAAATCGCTAAATCACCAGACGTACTTAATCTGGACTTTTGAACCAACCCGACCTTAATCAAATCGCATTCTCGCAATTCTCTCCCTGATAACGGCCGAAGAATGCCCGAATCGATATAACCGAAATAGTGGAATGATTATTCGGTAGCTTACAGTAGCTTACTGTTTCCCACAACGGTATCTGCTATTAATTTCCTTTGATGGAAACTATTTCGAATAACTTGTATTAATCTTCTGTTACTGTGTTCATTCTCTATATCTGATGCATTTATTAATAGTTTCCGGTTCAGTTTTCTTTTAATATGATTTTAGTCAAGTATATATATAATAGTCATATATAATCTATATAATTATCATTATGTTAACCATGTTTATAATTAATTGGAATATTAGGTTCAAACGTAATGCAAGAATTAATTTGTAATTTTATGTAATATTGCGAAACTGCGATTACATATAAGTTACATACGCCGTACACATACAGGCGCACGCACATAATGTTAATATATTATAGTATACATTATACATATATGTATAATATAATATGTATATATATGTATATATCTTTATATATATTATATTTATATATATGTAACATAATACTGTTATTGTCATGTGTGCGTGTCACATCAATAGCAAGAACTTTCGGTAATTATCGACATGACTCCGTTGGTATGTCAATATGAAAACGCGGATGTCGGCAAGGTAGAAAAAGCTTTAACTCTGTTTTGCCGGCTGTAGCTTACCTACTATTGGTAAATTCATTATCAGTTTCTTGTTGCGCGTTTCTTTCGTATATCCCAAAAGCATCTTGTATTTATCGAATACACGAATCTGTATCCTCTTTTATCATAAACCGCTCGTTGCAATAATAATATAAATTTAGATGAAATTATCTCGAAGATACCGAACGTTAATCTGACAGTAAGATGCAACATGATTTGTATTAACATTCAATTTTATAATATTTGATGTATACATTAAAATACTTTTCAATAACGAGATCAAATTAAAGAAAAATTATAAAATCATTAAGATTCAACTATTTATTTAATTGATATTATAAAGTCTTAAAAATGTAATCACTTTTACCAATGAAAACGTATCACGGCATCGCAATAAAATTATCCTAAAGAATTCCGTGATTGTCAAATGTTAATTGAAAAGTTACTGCTTGGAAATTATTGTTTAAATACGTAACGCAAGTAATAAATTAAATTTAGCCATGTGAGAATACGTCGGTAAATATCCGCTGCAGCGAGCCGATGTTATAATGCCGTATAATAAATGATTTCGAGACAGCCGGCGGATCGATAGAATCGCACGGTGGTATTGTGCCGCGCCAAGATGATTAATTAAATGCAAACACCGCCACGCCCACGTGCGGCGGGGCGAAATGGATAATATAACCGTGCGGTCGTATTAACTGCGTGGCGACATGTGATACGACTGATCCTCCAAGGGATACGCGTGATATCGTGATAAATATAGGTCGGTGTCGTGTCATTTAAAAGGAGTGACTTTCCCTTTTTGGCTATCAATCTTAAAATACATGCTATCGTAATAAAGACTTGCAGGCGTCATGAAAAGCGATCTCGCGAGGAAGGGTAGTTTGTGATTAGTCTAGAAATTATCTGGAAAATGTCGTATGGTCGTATAAGAAACGTGAGGAAGAAAATAAACGCGCTGCTTTCTACGGCGAATATATCTGGAATATGCGGATTTCGTTGAAGGGACATCGAAGGGACGACGCGATTAGACTTAATGTCGATGGTGGTTAGAAGAAAGAATAAAGGAAAAAGGAATGTTAGGGGCTTGGCCTAGATAAAAGGGGGTTGCCGAAAGGACAATGAATTCGCGCGACCGCAAATGAAAATCTTTTCTGATCGATCGGCTTAATGATGCCATTAGCAGGATTTCCAATCTCGGTCGAAAAAGAACAAAAACATTTTCACGATTTGCATTCGCAGCAGTCGCCCGTAATGGTTGTAAAAAAACCTGTGCTCACATGTAGCTCTACAAATTTTATAGCACGTACCTAGTATTTGTTTCAAATTTTAATCTCGTAAAAAACGCAAAACAATACATCGCAAATAGATTGAATCATCAATCTAGCGCGATCAATCTTTGAATGTTTACATTATGATCCTTTTAATTCTATCTTTTTAAATGGCAATATATGATTTATCTAATGTATTTCTTTATCGTCTTTATTTCACTGTCTGAAATGTGCAACACTTGATAGAAATGTTTTTATAAAAAGTAGTTTGAATCAAAGAGAATAAAGAAATAGAAGAAACATCGAACAATAAACATTAATATAACATTGATTTGGTACCGCAATATTTTATTTTACTTATAAAAGTTCTTTTACGTTGCATTCTCGATTGATTAGTTTATTGTTTAAAAAAACAAATATATAAAATAATAATACATATCGTGCACCAAGTTATCGTGCATAGTAATTTTTACATTTAAATTCTCAACGTGAGGACATTTTTGGGACATGTATATTGTGCGCGGGATAATGTGTAAGATGGTGTGGTTTTGGGAGGGTCGGTATAGCAGGCTATAGTGTTTTCCGTTGGCCATCTGTCGAGGGGAATACCCCCCGTGGATTAATTGGAACCCCGCGTATTGATCCAATAACGTGAGTGCTGGATACAAGAACCAGAGAGGGAAAACTTCGGGAAGAGGGGTGCCCGGGAGAAAGACGGAAAGAGATACGGAAGCTCCGGAATGAGTGCGATATTATTGTTAAATTACGCTATCAAAGTGCAAAAAAAATAAGCTAATATCCGAGTGAAATACAAATAGTTTATTAAACTATTGTAACGCAAAAAATTGGTAGTGAATGGAGCGCGTATGAATCTTTCCACACAAAGAAAGTAATGGAATGGGAAATAGTTACATTTTTTTATAAAGAATAAAATAAAATATTTATTCTTTCAAAATATCTCTATATGTTCTAAATTAAATATTTATATCTTTTTACTTTTATATATATAATATTTATATTTTTTTTAATGACTTTCTTATGTCTCTCTCGGATTTTCCTTGCGTAATATAATACTTTACGATATTGTTTCAATTCAAATTCACTGAAGACACTCGATATGTTTTTCGTTGTAACGAATTGTTCATTTTATTCTCGGTAATAACTTGCGCGCATATTTCTTTCTGAGAAATTTTAATAATCTGGTATCGAATGAACGCGTACATGTATAAAATCCTGTAAAAATGTCGCAACGTTTCTCCCTACGAATACGCGTCGCAATGCACGATCAGTATTTACACCCCACCTGAAATCCACTCGGACGTCTCTCAAAGCTTTTAAAGCCAAGTTATCTTCGTCACGCTTATAGCGCGGCGTCGTGCTACGAGCCGACGACGTGTTCCGCGTTAATTGTGCGCCTTAATTAAAACTAATATCGCTCAAATTAAAATAGATTAAAACGCGGCGGCAGCCCTTCGCATCACGTTCCGCCGTGCTGTCGTTCTCTCTAATGACCGTCTTTAAAAACGGGTTGTAAAGAAAAAGTACGCCCCGCTTGCCCGTATGTGCGAGTTGTATATATGTTTATATGTGTTAGCTCGTAGTCACCCTTGCATTTTTTTCACGCTTCAAAAATCATGCTTTTAATTTTTTTTCGGTTTTGCCCTTTCGTTTACTGAAACTGCGATTTTACATAAATTTTTCCTAGCAATATTTCGTTTGCAGAAAGGGGAACCAAAACTTTTTTTTTCTTTAGCCTGAGCAAAAATTTTTCCTTCCATCGGATAGACGGGCGTGGAATGTACACAGATAAGAAAAGATGAGGGAGATGGCAAAGAGGTGCGTTGCTTTAGAATCTGGTGTTCAACACATTTACGGAATGTGTGCATAATCTAATTGCTCTGGTCGCAACGTGCAAAGCATGCAATTTGCTCGGGAAAATATTTCTCTAATAATAAATTTACTTTGTTTATATATCCGTTCTCGTGTTAGTTCGTTGCTGAGATATTTTATCTCTCCCAATTATTTTCGACCTATTCGTATTAATATCAATAAATTGTCGGAGTATCAGAAAAAACATATACATGGACACTTCTTTTCAGACTTTTCAATTTTCATACAGTTTTGAAGTTACTCACATTGTATCAGAGAAAATTCTAGTTGCAATTCGAAGCGAATAAATCTCTCTAGCGACGGATCAAGTTCACTTAATTGGCGAATCGAGTTTAGATAACGAAAATTCGATAAAATCCGATCGAAAGCGGAATTAGAGCGACCAGTTGAGAAGCGCCCAGTAAGCGACAGAAATTCCGATATCGGTATAATTTATTCAAGATCGTACAGACTCTGTTTTACAGTGCAAATATCTAATAACAATAATAACAATAATACACTAAGAAACTACACAACACATCTCTGCGAGTGCCAGATAGTATATACTCTATACTCTACACACTTATAGGATTCTCTATCTAAAGACTCTCACAGGGATTTAAACATGGCGAGTCCTTTCCCCTTCTCTCCCTCTCTTTTTCCATGGATCACGTTCCTCCGCGATGGTAAGGCACACCGAGCTTTCTTTCTGCATCTCGAACCCCTTTCTCTTCTCCCAATGTTAAGCTCTCCGCCAAGGAACATCCGTGGATCACCTTGTGCGGGTAACCCTATGCCAGCAATTCGCTTCCTGGCACCGCTGCGAGGAGCGTTCCTCCTCGGACAGAGGCGGTGCTGCCGCCTGACGGCGGTGCCCTGAGCCACCTGCGCGGGGACCGGGAGGGTTGCACGACAAACCCACCCCAACGTCCACCGGTCTTCCGTCCGTATTCCCCACACTTGTATCGTCCACGACGAACACACGACCACCACCGCATCACCACTAGCAACCATGCGAAATCCAACCTCAGTAGTTTTATCAACGTGGCCTGACGCGGAGCAGTCATGTTGATAGGGGCTTGTTGCTCTTCCGACATGCCTTGCCCGACTAATACGACAGTTAATCAAATCCCCAAAGGAAATAGAGTCCGGTCACTATTCGTTCGGTCGTTCGAGAGTGAGAATGCGTCTTCGTCTTCTGAAATAAATTCGTCTATCTTTCCCGGCTCGATGTTTCTTTATACCGAATATGCACTAGCTTTGAAATTCTTTATTCTGAAGCAAACATCCAGGAAGTCACGGGATAAAATTGAAGACAAGACCCCGACCTTATCTCACGACTCCTCGATCTTTGCTCATACATTGTCGATCGTGGTCGTCGAGACACACGGTGCACTTCGAAGGTACTGAATAAAAGATGAGAGTGCTGCAGATGCACATCCAGCAGCGCAGCTTCTGAATTATCGTAATCTAAGAATATTGTACAAAGAATATGGCGATACTACGGATTATACGAAGAGCAATGGCCGTGGAAGAACATTTCTTTTTCGTTGAACTTTCATGAAAGAAGCTGAAGCAATTTGCGTGAATTCAAGTTCGCATGCAAAACTTCTCTTTTTATCTCGGATGGAAATCTCGTCAAACAGATTACAAAATATTCTTTCTCTGAAATCTCATTCAATCGAATATATAGAGGAACGATATTTTTGTAGCATCTATAATTGAAGAACAAAACTTGGTCGAATATAAATATAAGTTAGTGAAAAATGTAAATCGCGATATCCAATATTATCTAACACCTTCAGTCGAAAAAAACTGGATTAAAGGTAATGTGGACCAAATTAGCAATGATGTTTCTGGCTCGACGACGGAACTATTTTTTGATTTTTTCACAGTAGCAGAACAAAAAAATTACCACAATAAAACATATTACACCAAATATGGAAAAATAGTCCGTTTTACCGTTTCGGTTTCACCAGAAACCTGTACCAAGGCTCATTGTTTACAGTGTCTGATGAGATCCTCGGATTTGTTCTCTTTTTTTTTCTATAATGCTACGATCAAAGTGATCACTTTCTGAGAATGAGTAGACTGTAAATTTTTGATGAAACGATAACCGAGTCGAGGTCTGCATTTAGCAAAGGCCACTTCTTCCACGTCGAAGTTAAAGTAATCGCAAAAGGGTAGGAGATAATAAACAGAGAAAGAGAAAAAAGAGAGTAGTGACAGAAGGCTTACGATCGACCTCAACCTAGCGTTAACCTTTTCATCGACCCCGTTGTTCGCCACCCCTTTGTAGCGTCGCTCCAATTCCGTGTGCTAAGTCGTAAACGGAAACAGGGCCGATTCATTACTCAGTAAATAGCCGTGGCGCGGTTATTGTAGGTGCGGGGGATTAATAGAAGAGGATAAATAAACTACGGCCGCGCCGTAGCCTTTTAATCTTTGATTACTTGGCAGCGAAGAATCGAAGCACGCGTCACGAAGAGTATCGAAATATCACATGACGATCGTAAAAATAAATCTCTCAATGAATCTCCAAATTTCATTGCATTTCTTGGATTGACTCGATCAATTGACCGTTCCAGTCAATTTCTCGCGGTTTCGCGCGAAATCAGCCGGCCGGAATGAAACTTGCCCTTCGCGAATCCTCTGCCTATTCGAGTATCGATCTTGCACGAGTGACGAGTAGACACATCCGACCTCCACCGAAACTATGTTACAACCTACGACCTTCTTCCAGTTCTGACTTTCGATCGGGTAACTCATCGCGCGTTCGCGCGATCGATGATGAACGAGAGAATTTCCGGAGCGCATCCGGGCGGCGACCGGTCGCAAATCGGATCCGTGTTTTCCGGATTAATACGAGTGACACGCGATGTTATTCCTTGACGAGAGGTCACTGCGCGACGATAACGCGCAGGAATATCCACGGACGCGCTCCGGCCATTTTGCGGGCTATAGGCACAACGTAGATGCGTCCCGATAACGGAACGCCTCTATCATTTGCCGTGATTTCGTGACCCTTAACGATTCGAATGGTCTTCTTGTAGGACAAACTAATTGTGCGAAAATGATTGTCACCACCTTCAAAAATATAATTCCGTGTTTTCTGCATTTAAAAAAAAAGGATGGAAAAAAAACTGTTGACTGCGAGAAAGACAACGAGAACGAGTCCTTGAATCGACCAGGGTGGCGAGCAGCCGCGCCTCTCGGAAGCTGCATTATCGACTGGAAACACCATCGCTATACCATGGTGTCCACGCTGACGACTATCGAGAACGATGTTAATAGTTACGAGAGTTAAAAACCCTATGGTTTTGTCCAGGCCTCTCTAGAATGTCGGTGTCGACGTGGCACAATAGTCTAATCGCGTTCGGGCGTTTCCTTCTCGTTTCTGTTCGCAAAGATTCACCGCAAACATTAAAAAAAACCCCACTAGTTTTTCCACCCTCTGTCGTCCCCCTCTCGGCCGTGAGAAACGTCTAGCGAAAGCGCGCGACACCAATTCGATTTATAACCGATAATACACTTTCCACATTCTGTATATCTCGACGAGTCTCGATGGTGATGACGACGACGACGACGACACGGTTGGAAGTGGATCACCAGGACGAGGACAATGTCCCATCACACCAGTAACTCTTTAAAGGCGTACTGCTGTGACAGGACAATATCCCCGGCCGGTGGGCTGATTTCTCTCCGACGTCTTCCTTCCCTTTCTCAGGGTTAGTACTGCTCTTCTTGTTGCTCCCTCTTTCTGTCTCTACCTCTTTCTCTCTCTCTCTCTCTCTTTATCTGTCTTTGTCTCTCTTTCTCTTCCCGGCTGCTTCTCGGTGCGGTAGTCGAGCGGATTGCTGAGCGAGATATGGCGGCCGGCGAAAAATACCCCTTTGCGAAGGCCGTATCATTCGGTC
>QKQZ01050900.1:0-14993 GCA_003595255.1 Solenopsis fugax
GAGCCGCCGTTTGATCTGACGGCAATCGCCGTCGCGTGGTATCCATCGATCGGTCGATGCATCTCCCAATGCCAATCGCGATCGCGCTTCCTGCTCATGGGAAAAAAAAAAAGAAGGACGAAAAACTGCGAAAATCGGTCTCGCAGCGGAATCGAATGTAGCGGGCATCGCGAAGTGGTTCTGATGCTGGCCACAGATAAGGATGCCGCAAAATAGCGGACGGATCCTGCAGTTATCGCGCATTCGTGCTCGAGCCTTGCTTCGGCAATCGGAGATTACTCGCGCGGGGCCACCGCGCCGCGATGCAGCAGCTCCGCGATCCGCCAGGCCTTGACGAGGAAAGGGCGGATGACTGCACACGCTACGGGTGTGATAGGATGAAATCGAAAGCGCGGCACGTTTCCACGCGCGATCGCGAGGCCCGCGCTATTAATAGCGTACTGCGCGTTATTATCAACGTCGATGAGAGTCGAGAGACGGCCGCGACAATTCCAGAGAGGAGATCCCAAGGAGCGCGAGACGCGCGAACGGCCGCGAGTCCTCGTCGTTCTTCTTCTTTTTCTTTTCTTTTTTTTTTTTTTTTTCGTGAAAGGATCTTTAGGTCTGAAAGCATACCTCTGACTCATCCCATACGATATACACCAGAATNCTCTCCGCACCGCGTTGTTATCGATTACTTACCTCGGAGACTGTGTCGTCGAAACCGCGATGGGACGTGCCTTCGGCAAATTGAATTTTCGATTGCTCCGCAATTCAACAAGCGGCTGAAGAAAACGAACGCAATCTACAATAGAGCCACTTTGCAAGCCTCGAGCGAGTTTGTTGTCTTGAAAAAACGACACGCAAACAGGCGCGTTGACGAACCATTCGTGACACATGAGACATTCTTGTCTTGCATTAATCTCTTTTCTAGAAGACGTCTCTTGCGTTTTGTTTTTCTCTTACTAGTTATTTATGCGATAGACAAAGTCGCAATAGACGGATAATAAGTGAGAACGAAAAAAAAAAAAAGATTTACAACAGCTGTTACATTTAGATCGTTTGTTTCTTCCACGTAGCAAGAGATGCCAGGTAATAATCAGTGCGTTCCACGTCTCGGCGCCGCCGCTCGAAGGTTAATTAATGCTGAAAATGGTGACGGAACGATGATGTGAAAGGATTGGTCATGGAACGTGATTGTTTCGCAGATTAACAAGACCACCTGGCTATTTTTAAGTTATTTTTTAATAATTTCGATAAAAAATGATACAAATCGGATACTTAATAACAATATAATAATGTTATAATGTATTATAAACAAGATTACTAAATACAAATGTACAGTTGGTATTTAAAGTTAGTCATTATCGTCTGCTTCTTCCTTATTATATATATGCTGCAACTTAAAAGCTATGATATACAACTTAGAAGCGCATGAATATATTCTTTTCGCCATACAAAAACGACGGAGCTGCACAGTGCCCCGGCAAAGAAACGCATACAGAGACAATGTATAAACAAGAAAGTAAACGAAAATCGACGATTTTCGACGGAAAATGGATTTTCTGTTTTTTTTTTCTTTTTTTTCCTTTTTCGTCTCGCATAATTCATCCTAAAAGGAAACCGGAAACGACCAAGCGGCGCAACAAAAGCGGCGACAATTAAAAAAAAAAAAAAAAAAAAANCGAGAGAAACAAAAGGTCTGACTCCTTCTCTCTTTCGATCACGAGAAAGTTGAGAATCGATCGATTATCGCGAGATACAGGTTCGTGTAAAAATATCGTGAAAAATTTACGGCATCTTCTTCATCGAAAGTGTTGCTTCTTTCTTCTTCTTCGCTTTCACAATATATCGGCTCTACGGCCATGAAAAATAGACGTGTCGGCTGAGATCAGGTTTTATCAGCGCGTTACGTATCTCGATAAAGGTGATTTCTATTTCGGAGCTAAACCGTTTGCCTTTGCGGATTATTGCACTTTGGTGTACTTCCTTTCCTCTCTCTCTCTTTCTCTCGCGCGAAAGGCTGCACTTTTGCATTCGTTTTTTTTTTTGTTTTTTTCCCCCCGTTCCTTTAACCCTTCTTCACGGAACAACGATAACGTAGGCATCGAGGAAGTGATCTGTACCGGTCTTTACGGAAGAAAGAGAACCTGCGAAAAACCCCGCCCGCATCCTCGATACATATCGATACAAGCGATTACACGTCACGCGACAAACGCCTAAGGTACACGAATGCAATTATCCGACCAATATAGATATTACACGTTAACCGTAAATAATGGCTCTCAATAAACCTTATCACGTACACCAAATGTAACTTGTAGCCCATCGAAGCGCAATCTCGAAATATATCAAAAAACCTCTTTCTCGTCCCGCGACGCTCTCAATTGGACATATATACACGCTAAGAATTTGTTAGAAACTACTACACATCTATTTGTCGAGTCGTTCATACACATATACATATATATGTATATATATATTATATATATGAGTACATGCGTGCGCACCGGCCGGCACCCGAATCGTAATCGCAGTGTCAACGAAAGGAATTATTCCTACGCGATTAACTTCAACCTTATTTCAACTTTCCTGGTATCTTTGAAATTAAGATCAAAGTCAATATTTGTACAAGTTGGGCCTTTGGACAGATTGAACGGGGCAGGTGTTTCGCGTTAAATCGAGACGAAAATATAATGCGTTTGATCGGTTATCGCCGAAGATCGGTGATTGAACCGCATACTGCACTGCAATCGAATGCCGCGACGATTCGAGTGTCCGCGAGTGATCGCGCGCGCCTAAGTTTATGTGTGTTACTCGATGAAGTTTTTTTTTTGTAAAAATTGAAAAACCCTAATCGCAATACATGGAGATGGTGTCGTCGATGCGACTTCGAATCCGCCGAGGTGTGTGTCGCGGCTTACGATTTACTTGAGCAGCAATTTGTATATCGGGCGGAACGTGCGCGCGCGCGTTTCCGCCTCCGTTTTTCGAAGCGTTCCTATCACATCTACACGCGCGGAACGCGATATTTGGTACATATAACGATTATTAGAGATCAGACAATAAGCTCGCGGCACTCCAAGTCGTACCGACGACACTCGTCACGGATAGAAGGCGGTTGCGATGCGAAGAAAGCAAGTAAATCCCAACGCAACTACGAAACGATCTGCCGATGCAGTTTCGCGTGTTCCCGTAGAAACACTCGGAAAAGAAGTGTTTAATTTTAAAATGTCGAAATGCTTTACTGCTGCCTCCGGTTTTTTTTTTAATACTTAAAAATGTTTTAGTTTTAAGTATTACAAAAAAAAGTTTTATTTATTATATTTAAAAAATGGAGAAAGAAGCGAGACATTTTAGGGTTGTCATACAATACCCATTTTTCATCACCCATAATAATTTTGAACAAAAAATCTTCTCTTTTAAACCGAGTCAACAAAGACGTGTCGAATCTTCGCTCTTTGTTTTCTGGACTGAAGTGCGCAATCCATTTACTCTCCTTTTGAATTTTTCAAAGATTTAAGATATGCATTGGTGGGTAATTCCCAGTTGTAATGCAAGCTCCTGTTGAGCGGAGTTTTCATTCAACAGTTGCTCGAGTTGCTCGTTTTCAAACCTTTTGGGTTGGCATGGACGTCTCTCGATTCGAAAGATCGAAAATCTTATTCCGCATTTTATACGCCAGCAAATGATTTCCGCAACTTCAGCAGCATTTTTTTTTTTCAATTCAAAAATGCAAAGAGAATGTAATAATATCTTAAAATTAAACACTTCTCTTTGCAACGAACACGCGCAACTCGCAATCGCTATATATCTCTTTTCTCTTCTTTTCAACTTTAACGTGTATAAAATAATCCTGTACAAATATATCTGGAATTGGAAATAAATGATAGGAATACATCGCGCGCGAAGTTGATTATCTTTTACAAAGCACCACTGCGAAGCGAACGCGTATATAACGCAACCTGCGTTCGAAGAGGGAAATTAAGAGAAACCTCAGCGATTGAGTTTGGTGGAAGCACTAAATCCAAGAGTTTTCCCACGTTCCCGGCTCTCGTCGTGTAACGCGTGCGCCTTCGCGGCGCGAGACGGGAATACGAGAGAGAGACCCTCCGATAACATTCCGATAAATCTACGTGAAAGCAAAACGCAAGTCGGCATCGTCTCGCTTTCTTCGCGGCGCCGCGAACTCTTTTTTTTCTCTTTTAAAACGCATACAACTACGGTATCCCGTCCCAGATACTTTGTAACTCGTTCGATAACTTCCTCTTTCTTTTTTTTCCTCCTTTTTGCTTGTTTGGTCGCTTCTGCAATATATATCCATCGATTTAGGTATCTCGCTGTTGTACCCGCTCGCATACGAAATTCCCGCTCCCGCGTCCGCCGAGCGGACACGCTTCCCTGCCTCTTCCACTGAGAGCGCGATGCAAAATTACGATCGTAACAAATGCGTGTTTGGACGAAAGGAGTTTTATCCGGCGAATAATCTAAATAGCGCCGGCCGTTAATTTGCGAACGGTTATAAAAAAAAAAAAAAGAGAAACTTGACAAAACTTCGGACAGACAGAAACGATCAAGCACGCGAGCCGGTTCTTCATACGTGCCAAACAACTTTTTCTGTACAGAAGTGAATATACACGTATGAATGCGTATCGATTCGCGAGCCGGAGGGAAATCCTCGCGACAAACGACGCGCACCGCGCCGCTTTTTCTTCCCTCTCAACGTTCTACGGTCGCTCATAAATCGGTCGGTACCTCCCTTGCCATTCCTAGCGCGATAATGACCGATTTATTTATGCGAATCATTATCAGGTTATTTATGCGAATCATTATCAGGTTTATCATCAAGATCGCTTGAAATCGCCCCTGCTTTACGATCCTTGCCGCTCGTCGTCACGGTCCGACGTGAGTTCGCAAGAAACGGCTCTTCGTCCGAACGCGCACCCGTCGTCACGATCGTAGCCCCCGCGAGATAGAGAGAGAGAGAGGTCGAGTCTCTCACGCGTGCGAACTGTGACCCAGCTAACGTACGTGGCGATGCGCGTTGCGTACTTATCGTCGATCTCCATCCGCGCGAACAATGGCTTTCACGAAGCTGCAGAGCGAGTCGCGAGGGCGGATTAAATGGTATGGACTCGCGGCTCTGTCGGGGCCGGGTCCCGAAGTCAGTTTTCCCGTGCTCTTTCGCTCATCGCCTTCTGTTTGCACAAGTGCCCTTCGTCGTCGTGTGCACTCGGCTGCAAATTGCTCGACTAACTTGTGACATCTGAACTCTCATTCCTCCCACCCATCCTAATCGTTCGGCGCCGCTTTCGGACGCGAGAATCTAAAGCCCTGGTGCTCGAAGATTGTGAAGGTCGCTACCTTAAACTTGGCTTACCTATTGACTTGGAACAATCTCGCGCAATAGTTTTTTTTTAGTTTTTAGAGAGACGATTGTGTGGTGTCGCGATTTAATTCATGTTCAAAAATCACCCCAAGCGCTGTGATTCGATGCGCGGTACACAATGGAACAAAATTGACTTATTCATTTATCCCTTTAATGACCGAGACGTTGAGATTATACTTCGACGCAGGTATCGCGCGTATTATGCTGCTGCTGCTGCTGCTGGCAGTTCCCATTTGCGTTTTGTGTGGCTACGAGCGGTAAACGAGCGTGGCGTTTTACGCGGCCTGATATGTAGTGCTGTCCGCGAAGAAGCGTTTAACAACTTTAGAATCGACACAGCCTGTTTTACTCGTGAAAGATTATTATTCGCTCCTAGAGCTACGGCTCACCCTTTCGTTTCCTTCACTGTAATCCCGCCGATTTCGACCTCTGCCCGTTTCGCGAGGACCCCGTTCGGCGGAGTCCCCGATCGCCCGAAGCTTCCTGAGACGTGCCTTAGTAAAGGAGACGAGAATTTCGGAGCAATTGTAATCGTAATAATTCTTATTGCGCTTTCGTGTAAATAGCTATCAACACTAACATTATACTTTGTTCCTCTTGGCCCTGTATATGATTTTTGTACGAGAGTTTCCAGACCGGAGTGATAGGCACTGTGTTTTCTTTGTATTTTATTCTCTTTTTCTCAGTTTTACATCTGGTTCTTTTTAGTCCCTTCCCTTCCCTTCCCTTCCCTTCCTTTTCCGAGCACACCCGTTCGCGCCCTCCGCCGAAAACGTCGAGCCTTTCGCCCTCGATCGTTTCTCGACAGAAAGAAAAAAAAAAAGAAAATCGAAAAGCGCTGTTCGCGACGCAACGTCATGACGCTCCTCTACAAGTTGATGAGAAAAAAAAGAAAGGAAAGAGAAGGAAGTAGAGATAAACAGAATTTGCGAGCGCGATAATTCACATAGAGCAACTCGTTTGCTCGTCGATCAAAAATCAACTTTTTTCCCCCCCTCCCCGTTTTTCCCGATAAGTTTCAAGTTTATCGATCGTACTCCGCGCGCGTCGCGTCGCGTCGCGTCGGAGTCGCTCGCTCGTCTTTTCGTACTGATCAAGAAGACTGTTCGCCGAATCCTTTCCCTCTTCTGCAATTGGCGGTAGCAAGTACGAACAATAATGGTAATATCAGCAATAATAGCGATAGTATCGATAATGATAGTTATAATAAAAATAATAATTAAGACGATAATCGATAATGACGATAATTACAATAAAAGTAATAAAAATATTAATAATAAGAATCATAGATATGATAACAGCGTTATCAGATTTATAATTTTCATTATATAACATAGCTATATAACAATGTTAATACGAATAGTAATAATAATAGTAACATAAGATCTGCTACGTCGCAAAGCGGCAGCGTGTGAATCTTACGAAGAGAAATGGAAAAAAAAAAAAAAAAANAAAAAAAAAAAAAAGAAAGGGATCTGGTAGTGAATTCGCTGGTATCGGTGCGACTATCGATAATCACCGTTTACGAACAATCGTCGAAAATTAACCGCTACGCAAACGTAAATGTAATACGGAGACTATGAGATCAAGTGTTTGATATATCGATAACCGCGCGAGCAGCCAGCCGAGCGTGGACTCGCCCCGAACTCCGCCCGCAACGTCGATGCCAACGCTGGATCTTAACCGCTGGATCTAGCGTCGGTCAGTCGCACGTGCGCGCGATCGAACGGAGAAAACGCTCGCGCTGTTATCCTCCCTGTGTGCTCGTTCCCGTTCCCGATCGAAGCGACGCGCCTTTTGCATCCGCTCGACAATTCTCCTCCCATATCTTACAAACGTAGCCCTTTCGTCGCGAATACCAATTTCCCCCTCTTCTCTCTCGCTCTCTCTGCACCAGTTTTTTTTTTTTTCTTCTCCGAGGATATATTTCGGAGAAAACAGTGAAAAATCTTTGGGGATACCTCAGCGATACCCGGCAATAATTATCTGAGCAAATTCGCTAAAAGTACATCTCGTCGCTTCGCGTCACGTCGATCTACGCATCGATTTAACATTAGCTCGGCGAAACGGCAAACTCGACTGGGCGTACGGATTCGTCATTTCTGCGTTTTGTTCATCCCAAACCAACAACGAGGCTTGTCGAGGGAGCACCTGGTGACTGATTCTTGCCGATCGCTTCGCTGTTCCTCGCGGGAGGACGTAACGACTATCGTCGACGTAGCGATTTCTCGCGCATTGTTCACTCTTCAACATCCATATCATTTTGTCAATATATATATGTATATATATATATGTATATATCTCCATTGAAGCAATGGACGCACGTCATAATGATCGGTGTTCTTCTCACATTCGTTTTGTATCACGTTGAAACACGGTTTCTTAGATCCTTAGATATCCAGGATCGTTTAAAGTAATCGACTAGCAAGCCGTGTTTCTTGTTTCCATTCCTGATCCATCAGCGGAAACAACTTTAAGTTCTCTTTAAGCTAAAGTAGAATCCTTTCTGCACTTTGATCGTTTCCGTTCTCTGTCTGCTTATGTATCAGAACAAATATAAATAGAAGGATAAAATTCTACTTTCGATTTATGTTTTAATATCGTCTCAATTTAATAAAATGTCAAGAAATTTTGCGTCAAGAGTAATAATAAAAAATGAAGAGAGATACGAATAAGTACGAACTTTCGTGTACCAAAAGATGAGAAATAGGATCTACCTTGATTTTAACAAATTCAATACGATATATTAATTTTCATATATAAGTTAAACTTTAATTAAATTTATTAAATTAACTTAAATACTTCGTACACTATGAAAACTACAAGTTTTAATTTAATATATTAAGTCTATTCGCATTATTTTTTTTATTTTTTAAAATTTTGAAAAAAGATTCACTTTTAATTTTCAGATTCATTAGATAATTTGAACAGAGATTAGGAAAGAGCACCGATGTCGTGCAAAATACGTGCGTTGTTTGCTCCACTGCTGAAGATTGTGGGTTCACTCATAATTTGAGTATACATTATATTCTACTACATACAGCTTCATTATATGTATACAACAAAAAGCGGGCGGTTAAGTCGCGCAGGGATGAGTAAACCTGCTCGCAGACGTTCCTCGTATTACTTTATCATCGAATTATCATCTGGCTTCGCCTTCAAACCACGCGGACCCAACCGCCCGCGCTCTCTTATCTAACTTCATACAAAAGTATACAGTACATATACAAAAAAAGAAAAATCTCGATTCTGAAACCGTCGCGCATCGTGGCTATCGGTTGTGTCTTTTTCTTCTCAAAATGATCGATGTTGATTAATGCCGCGCGCAGATGATTCGTCAAGTATTCGCTAGCGTTTCACTAATTTTATACCGTGCCATTCGGAATACAAACGAAAATAAAGAATACCAACGAACACTTGACAACGCTTCAGATCTCTAAAAATTTTGACAATGGCGGACTGGTATGTAAGAAAAAGCCAATACCGTCAAAAGCAACAAATTTGATGTGCGTCGCGGCAATCGGCGCGTCAAGATTGTATTCGTGAAACAAGATCTATTAAGTTAAAATAAATAGTTGATTGAATTAACTGATTGTTTTCCGATTTATCCAGCGAAGTAATGAAACAAAAATTTAAAGATATTTTTCACGGATCTCTGAAAAAGAAAGAAAAGGACCAATAAAGGCCACGTAATGTCCACTCTCTTGAATCTATTTCAACAGCTTATATAAACTAATTGTCGCGGATTTTTTTGTTATCCGCGAATATATGGCGAATACTCGTGTTAGCTCGTTAGAAGCTAATTGCAAATCGCAAGCGATCGCATCCCTTTTTTTCTAAAAGAGATACATTTCGCCTCTCTGATCTAACGACTGATCAGTCGCAGATTTAATTTGCACGAAATGATAAGCCACGATGCGCGCCGGTGCCGGCCGAAGAAAACGCTCGTACATTCGAAGAGTAACTTTACTCTAGCGACAAGTACAAAAGACGAAGACGCGGATGATGATTCGTTCAGTCGAACTCGAACATGCGATCCATGTGAAAAAGAATCGATAGCGCGATAACGTGCGTTATCTTCGCGCATCACGTCGGCACGTTCGGCCGAGATCTTCAAATGAATTCGAAATACTCGCGGAACACGGTAGACGAATTCTTCTCTGCAGATATTCTCGCGCGACGCGCATCCTGAGGACAATTATTTGTAACGCGATTAGCGATCTCTCTCTTTCTCTGCGTGAAAAACGCTGCATACAAACCAACGATGCTTATTTTCTTGTTTTCTCCTCATCTTCTCCTGCGACTTTTCAATAGCGTTCGTCAGATGTATTTGGGATGAGTATGGACATAATTTCCTCAGGACTGCGAGAAAACTCGAAATGATCCTCCCCCATGAAGTAGTCGGACATGTCGGACGATAAGTCATTTAAAGTTTGGTTAGGCAAGTCTTCGTAGTTGCCTATGAGTTCCTTGAGGGATTCATCCGTGAAAAGTGTCTCATCGAAGATGAATCCCGTGGTGGCCGTCATCGTCGTTGTTGGGACGACCGGCAATTGCGTAGGCATGGTCATCGGGGGTGCGATGGTGTTCATGGTCGGTTCCCGTTTCACGGTGAAATTCGCCTGCCGGATAGCGGAAGTCAAATTCGTTTGACAGTAACCGCGATTGTCCGGTCGCATCATCGACGGCAAGACATCTAAGGACGCCAGACATATGTCCTTCGAGGCGAAACTGGTCTGATCTAATTCCATCGACTCCAACGGCTCCAACTTCGGCTCCAACTTTGGCTCCTGCTTCATCTTGATAGGAGCCACGTTGCAGATCGATGTATTGTTGGACGTGACATTCTCGGGATTGTAGCTCTCATCGTAATAGGCGGACTCGGGCGAGTCAGGGGTATCGCAGGTCGGGCTGGTGGGCACCTTGGCTGCCACTGTTGACATTGTTTGTTGAGTGTAATCCACATCGGAGCGCAGCGTGTGCTGTGGCGTCTCCGGCATCTCCATGGTTTTCACAGTTTCCAGAGTTAGTTTGGCGATCGACTTGGACATCGATTTGACACTCGATTGAGTCTGGAGCCTTTTCGTTGGTTTCTTCAGCATCTGCTGTTGGACGTTGTTATTATTATCGTTTCTGGTCCTGGCAGCGTGACTAGCAGCGGGCGCCGCGGAGACCGGCGACAGCGGTGACAAGGACGAACTGGCCAGCATCGACGTCGGGCTGTTCGACGGCGTCGATAACATCGATGACGACGGCGATGGGCACGGTGACGAAGACACCAATTTCCGCGATCTTTTCCTCTCCTTTGCCTTCGAAATGAGCCCGGCGGGTTTCGAGGTCTTCTTTCTAGGTCGGTACTTGTAAGTTGGATACTCTTTCTGATGGAACTTCCTGAGTGTCTCGGCCTCCTGTATGAAAGGCTGCTTTTCGTGCTCCGTTAATTGCTTCCATCTCTTCCCTAATGTTTTACTGATTTCGGCATTATGCATATCCGGCTGGACCTCGCAGATCTGCCTGCGCTGCATCTGAGACCAGACCATGAACGCATTCATGGGTCTCTTGATGCGGTTAGGACTGTTCTTCTTCGTCTGTAACAGAGAAAACAGAAACGGGAATTCGTTTATTTCCTTTCACTCTTTACTCAATATTTTTAGAATGTCTTTACATTTAATGAATTTCTTTTATGAAAATTGTACACTGACACATATGTGTTAGATTTTAGCCAGTCAAATAATTATAAAGGAACAGATGGATGCGTGTGGTTAAAATTGTAAACCAAATTCCTTCTTGGCATACATAAGTTGAAGTAGATAAATTATTTTATATTTTATATAATCGGTAATCCCATAAGACAACTTCCACCGCAATAAATATCGATGTAGAAGTTAATATATCTCATAATTAGACCAAGTCAGAGACTCCGAGCTCTTCCGAAAATATTGCTACATCGAGAGAGAGAATCCCAATGAGTCACATATCGATATCCTTATATTTAACTCGACATCTGACCACGCGTGATTCTCAACTTATGATACATCGAATTGACCGTGATCTTCGCATTAGACAAACACGATCCGGAATCGAACGGCCACGTTTCATTCGATCATGTTGAATGTGGGATGCGACGAACGCGGGTCGGCGTATCTTCTTTCTGTCTCTCTCTCTCTCTTTCTCTTTTTCTCCGTCTCTTGCCTGCCATCGATCGCGAACGCCGAAGGGAGCGCTTATGTACGCGGGAAAAAAAGACGAATATACAGAACGAAGGTAAAACGAACCGGGAGACACGATACCCGTAATAAAGCGAGCGGCTGCTCCCGTTTCGGCATAATTTCCGACATTACGCTACAAAGAAACGGGCGCGACACGGAAAGGCTCCTCGCCGCTCCTTGTCACGGAATCGAGGCCCCGAGGTCCGGCCGTGCGTGCGTGCGTGCGTGCGTGCGTGCGTGCGTGCACATGCACATGCGTGCGTATCGACACGTTATTCACAATTAGCCCGCAGCTGACGGAAGCGGGTGACCAAGGCCGAGCCCGAGAGACACACTCGCATCTCAACTCGCTACACGGTGGTGGCCTTCGCGAGAACTTGAGGCGAGCGCGATCGCGTGCGTGTGCGCCGCTCCGGGCTATATGCGCGTCGTTTCGCCGTGGGTATACACACGCGCGCGCGTAAGCACGCATATATACGAGCTCAACAACGACTTCTGCGTGACAAACTGCGTAAAGACCGTATCACGCTAATCGCTCATCGAATGTTCTCCGATGTTCGCGATTGCGCCACGTGCACAGATTGGAAAAGCTCGATTCTCCTCGCCCGCTGTGTTGACGCACAACAGTGGGCGAGTTCAGGCCGTCAAAGCGGCTAAGCCTACTCGCCCGAACGATTGAACATGACTGGTTGGATCCACAGGTAAGAACCAATCGTGTTCAGTGGGCCTAGCCGCTCTGCCGGCTTGAAACTCGCCCATTGACTTCATCTGCATCCGCAGAACGGCGTAAATTTCAGTTGTGATGCGATCGTAAGGAAGGCATGCCGACGTTCTCTGCTGAGATTCTCTCGTTCATAAAATCATATTGCGAGAGAGAAGCATCGAGCCAATATAGTTTTTATTCTCGATACTATCAGTTCAATAATATTAATCAGTTCGTAATATTAATTGCACAGTCCGGTTAATTGTCCAAAAATGGAATATAATTAAATGTTGCGTCTATCTCGTTAACCAGAATGTGAAGAAGAGCAATAAGGAGAAGATAAGAAGCAATTATGTTAATATTTTCCAACTGGTTAAAATTCTATTCTTAGATATAATTAGATAATTCCACCGCTAGATTAGTTGAACTAGCAATTAGAATAATTGGAATGTTAGGTAATTAGGAATAACAGGAACGTATCGTCTCTTTCTCTCCTCTCGTCGTTTGCGAAATGTTCGAGAGAGAGAGAGAGATAGATACTCGCGCAACCGCGCATCGTTACACCTTGATTGAAAAACACCGATAGCGAACGCGATCAACATACAGAATGACGAACGACGGTCCCTCTTCCGCGATCGTGATCGCCGGTACGACAGTGGAGATAGGGATCCATAGATCAAGCGCGGCTCGCCGGTGCGGCGTGCGACGTGCGTTATCGCTGGGAAAGGAAGAGGAAAAGGAAGAGCCGCGCGGCGTATTGTCCTTTTCGGTCGTGCGCGACGCCGAGTCGCGAGTCGCGAATCGCGAGAAAGGAAGAGAGCGAACTCGTCGGGGGCCCCGGTCGCGCGTAATGGGGCACAGAGACCACTCGGCGGTGGCCGCGGGGAACCTCGAACTCAAGGCTCGGCTCGTCGCTGACGCACAAACGACGACGACGACGACGAACCGCTCTTGTAAATCACCTCGTCGCTTCCTAGTCGCGTGGCCGTGAAACACGGAATCGTCATTTGTGCCGCGAAACGTGAGAAAGTTTCAAATGGATATCGAGCCGCGAATATACACCGCCGCCGCCGTTGGTTTCACGGCCGACCCGGACAATTCCTGTCGCGACGCTTCCCCGGATGCAGGCTTCGTTCGCTAATAGGCGCGTTAGGTACACACGACGATGCTTTCCGGCAAAGATCGGCGAAAGAACTTTCTAGAAACGCCGGGGCACGAATGTAATCCCTGAGATGTGTAGCGAGAACGAAGAGAAAGAGCGAATTGCAGATAGTTAATTGAAAACTTTATTATTTACCTGAACGTTTTATATAAGTATTAGAAGCTCTTTAAATCTTTTATTCTCTATAATATTTTTAATTTACTGTGTAGGTGTATTTAAGAAGTTTCTTAAATAAAATCATAACTGTATGAAGCTTTATAAACGATAATACACGGAGAAAAAAATGCTGAATCAATAGCATCAGTCTAATTGGAAATATTTTGTTAATCCAATAACAGTATTAATAAAACAAAAAGGTTAAAAGTAAAAACAATAACAAATATAGTTCAATAAATAAAACTTAATTGAAGCAACTACGTATATTAGTGATAGCACGTTATTCGACGTTTAATTGAATCAAACTACGTTTTAATTCATATTACAGCATTTTTTTTTCAGTGCAGGGAAACATAGATCGATATGTGAAAGACAGTTAATTAACCCAAGAATAATCACCTAATTTTTTCGCGTAAACCATCACATCTATTCTATAATTTATTTGAGATTATCATATATTTCTATTCAACATTTTTAAAAAAGAAAGATGAAAAAAATAGATACAGATTCTTGATTAACAAAAAAAAACTACTGTACTATTGGGCTTTATTTTCTCGCTGCTGGAATATTTAAAAAATTCAGGTGACTATTCCCGGATTAAAGATCATTTTTATCCATATGTCATAGCTGAATCTCAATGCTGTGATATTTCTTGTGTGAATTTTTATATACATTTTCAAGTCAATATTGTGATATTACTGTCGTCGTTCAAACTATATTTCAAAACTAGAATAATCTTCTTGAAATATAGTTGAACGATGACAGTAATATCTCAATATTAACCTGATCATGTGTATAAAAATTGACACAAGAAATAGCACAGCACCGTGATCCAGCTACGACCGAAGAAGGCTCATTTTTGATTAGTTATGAAGCTTTATAATACACCTCCGATTTATATAGTGATGTAACGCGGATATCTTCGAACGATAAAAATAATATTCATCGCGATGCTTCGTTTACCTCGCTATCGTAATTATCCCAATTGACCGTATAAATATCTAGATGGTAATCTCTAATTGGTTAAATGGCCGATAACTATACGGCTGAACGGAGCGATCGTCCGATCGTCAAGGCTGATTATTTCGGCCCGATGAATTACACGTCGTCATTCGCCGAAATTCGGCCACGTTTCTCGCGCTCGCGAGATCCGATTTATGTAACACCCGGTAGGGGGACGAACCTGCGGCACGTCTCGCGGGATATCTGGCACAACACGTCGTATATACATCGAGGCGGCCCGACCGATCGTTTTGACGAGCTACACGCTGCAAAAATGAGAGAGAGATATCGCCGACCAGACGGCGCGCGATCGGCGTAATGGATTCTCTGCTCTCCGAGAGGCCGCAACGACCAACGACGCCACGCCACGCCACGCTACGCCACGCCACGCCG
>QKQZ01050902.1:0-12383 GCA_003595255.1 Solenopsis fugax
GTACGATAAAGGGACGAACGTCGACGCGAGCCCCGTCGCGTCGTGCTCATCCAGAAATTACTGCCGCAACTTGTTGTTCGCTCGTGCGCCTTCTGCGCAAGAGTTGTCATCTTGCGCGACTCGTCTCGTAGGTCGCGCGAGAGCTTCGAGCTTCCCGATCTGGGAAGCCGCGCGCGCACGTGCTCGCACCGCTCGTAAGTCAGCCCGTCGTTAAAATCCCGCGGAATTATGGCCCCCTAACGGAACGTCGTTTCTCTCTTTAATTGCGATGCCGTTAGCCACTTCGCGAACTCTCTCGGGAAGAAACCGCGGTCTAATCTTCGCGGTTAGGCGACGTACGATAACTCGCGCGTATGCACCCCGGCTTTCGCCGCATGGCCTGGCATTAACCACTTTGCCTCGTTTATATATTACCGGCTCCGGCGTTGATTATTACGTTATAAACGTGTTATAGCGAAGACGCCGCGAAGACCGCGATTGGTACGGGCTCAACTGCAGTTAATTCCGCCCGATTAAAGCCTTTTCCAAAGTGTTTCGAGAGGAAGTAAATCTTATTGATAATTTAGGAAGGATCTGGAGTACCGTGTCTGCCGTTCTAGTTTAGATCGTCTCACATTTCGTTCGTCTCTTGTTAATTATTATTATAATTATTTTATTATTATTTAGGTCGTGTCTTATTAATTATTGTTATAAAGTCACTAAAACGATACATCAATAATTGAGAATTTTGTATACATGTTGCCGTATAATGATTTAATATTAAAGTTAAATTTAATTGGCATTTAATATCTACTTAATTATTCGTTATTCAACATATACATTTCACTTATTTAATATTTCATAGTTTATTCAAGTTTCATGTTTGACGAACGCAAACGTTACGCGGGAGATAAAAATTTCACTGTCATTTTCTTCCTCCGAAGACGAGTGGACCTCTCTTATTGCGGTTAAAATAAAGCTACAGGAATTACTTTTTGGCCTCGCGCACCTCGTTCCTCGCGTCGTTTCCCTATTAATCTATCACTTTGATCGTAAGTTTGTACGTAACTTTTTCAATTTGGCAAAAGGCCATTCTTTGCCAAACGAGGTACCAAATAATCAACCGTCTTTCGCGGAAGCCGAGCGACGAAGGGGTTGAAAGATCGTCCCAGAATGAGCGGTTTATCCAGGTCATATCGCGTCTGTTCGCTGCTCATTACGTTAAACAATACTGAGCGACAATAATGAAATTTGTTTTGCCCTTTAAATCCTGTTAGCATCGTAAACAATGCTGCAATGATGCACCTGCACGAACCGGGAGACTTGTAACTTCTAGTTTAACGTGCGATATCTTGCCGATCGATATCGAGGGGCCGATACTGATGCCTTTGTTAACCAAGTTATTAAACTTCCGCCTGGCTGGTCGACGCCCTCGAGAGTTAACGGATAAACGCACGTAAGATAAGTTTTACGCCCAATTTAGTGCTCGTTATTTACTTTGGCCGCGATTTAACCGAGGGTTTCACTTTGATCCTCGCAGTAAAAATGAAGGTACATAAGTTATTGTACTTTTATTGGTCCTTACCTACCACCGGGGGCATCAACGGCGCGAGAGGGTTGAACGACCACACCGTTTCCACAGAGGGAAAAGGGAAAAGGGGAAAGGGAAAGGGCAGAAGCAGGAAGTGTGGCAGCAGCGACTTTACTGTCGATCGCCTGATAGACTTCCGCGAGCGAAAAAGGGCAGCCCTGGTCGTTTGATGTGCATCGCGGAATATTCACGTACAGCGGACAAAAATCTTTTTGTCGTTTTTCCCTTCCCCCTCGATGAATATTCCATTCTGAAGTCAGCGAGCGAGAGCTTAATTTTTTATGTCGAGTCCTGGAATATTCAACGGAACGATTTATGGGTCTCTGTCGTCTCGGCCGGCCTGAGATATCGCGATTTCTCGCTGTACACGCCGTTTTTTCTTCGCCACCGTCTCCGTCCAGATCGATCCTTGTTTGCTTGAATTCTCTCGCGGGACCTGCGGCAATATTAACGTGTCCGCGACGCGGCACCCCGGCACCCTCTCGGACTGCCCGGTCGTCAAGTCGTCTGTACGCGATGCGCCTGAAAATTGCGCGTAAGTATCGGTTGCGGGGCCATCGCTAGCATCGGGCACGGCTCGTTCCGAGCCTCTTTACGTACGTACGGGGCCGGTGGTCGCGAGATAATGAAGGAGGAGAAAAAGAGGGACGAAAGTAGGAAGGAAAAAAAGAAACATATAGTTACACACCGGCCGCCTGCTGCTCGCCTGCAGCGGCGCGCACCGGGTTGCTTTCGGCAGGTGGCACTTTGTAACCTTTGTGCATCCGGGCGCGCGTTGCATTTACCTGCATACTCCGCGGACGGCGAGCAACCTGCCGGCCACGCCACGGGATCGTGCCACGCACAGGTGCGAGAGTTGATTTCGGAGGCCCGCCGCGCCGTAGCGCAAAGAGTAAAACAAAACGCACTCCGCATCTGGCGGCGCTTGACGAAACGCGTCGGCTGTCATTCTACGAATTTGTGTACAAGCAGCAGCAGCAGCAGCCTTCTTCCACTCGTACATCTCGTTACGCAAGACAAATTTCGAGACAGTTGTCTCCTTAAGTAATTTATGCGCTTTGAAATCGCCTCGCTATAACGTTCTTCCAAATGGTTTGGTGTAATTCTCCATTTTTTACATTCGTTAATTATGTAAAATTTACTGGCGATCTACGAAGCGCGTGGCTCGCACGATTCTAAAAATGTCACAGAGACATGTGAGCTTTGTGACTTTAGAAGAAATTAGTTTGGAGTTGAGAGGATACTTGTGTGGAGAACACCGGCAGCTGGTGGTCGTCGCACCTGCCTGCTGCGGTCGCTGATCCTTTAAAGAACCATTTGACAACTTCCCAGACATCTGTTCTCCATCCGAGACAGAATATTAGAGAGGCAGAATACACTGGAGGAAGTCAATGACCATCGTATAATATACTGACTTTTGTCTTTAATAATACATACATTTCGTGCGTTTGTATTTCGAAATCCTATTAAATTGAACCGTCATTTTATGAGAATATGCGATGCACCCCGGAAATAGCGCGACAACCGTAATCGCAATACATCAAACTTTACTGTCGTAGCTTAGCAAAATTCGAATGCGACGCGCACTCTCGGAGAAAGGTATACAATCATGTCCGGTCTTTAAAAGCTATCCAAGCTCTCTGACAGTGGAGAGAATTACGTTCGATACAAGGCGCGTGATAGACCATCTGTTCTGATTCCGATTAATTACTTGTTTAATCTAAACACCTAAAATAAAAAAGATACAATGGAAGGGAAGAGAAAAACGATACGAGGAGATAGATCTCTTCTATAAAATTCCGATACAATGTTTAAAACTCCTTCTCTTATTACATCTCTTTTATAATGGAATGTGTAATTTTACACAGAAAAAAAAATTAGTATCAAATCAACAATTTATTGTTTCATATATAAGCAAGAATATAAAATCTTGGAAGATTTTATAATCTTAAACAGACATAATTTGCTAACATAAAGAAATTTTGTTTCTTCATGTAAGCAAATTATGTCTGTTTAAGATTATCAAATTCTTCCTAGAAGATTTTATATTCTTGCTTATATATGAAACAATGAATTGTTGATTTGATATTCATTTCTTTCTGTGTACATGTAATTCTATTAACCAATGTTACAATAATTAATATCATAAAAATCAATAATTTTATTGAGAAATTTTCGCTTTAAAAGCACTTTTGATATGTATTCGCACATAATTGCTGTCAATATAGAAACAAGTCACACTTAGTGGCCGTACAAGATGTTACTGAGTGAAAATCAGTTTGCAAATGCCACGTGTGTGCCGGTGTTTGGAGTTTCTCGAATCCATTGCGGCCTCGCATCTGGGTACCTTTCAAATATATTCAATGGACAATGCACAATGTCAAGTCTCCTTGCGCAATCGAGTTTCAGCCCCGGGGCTTCTCTTCGCCTGTATCTCCGGCACCGAGCAGGTGCAAACGTTGATTCCCGCAGCTGCGGCCGTGCACCGGAGAATTTCGTATACGCGCGTCCCCCGTCTCTCTTTTCTTTATAATCTCGACGAGCCAATCTGGAAAGTCCTCTATAGTTGGGACTTTCAATCCCCGTCTTACGCTCTTCAATCCGTGCCTCAGCTTCCGCGATTCCACCCAGGACTTTCCCGGCGCTAGAGCGAAATAATCTGAAATTACTCGACGTATTCCTATTCACTCCGGCGCTTCTTAACGCTCGCATAAAAGTCTGTTATTTCAAAAATGAAATCTTTGCATCGTGCCGGGCCGACTCGCTGGGCTCGCTCGGGGTCACTACAAACTTTTCTCCGCAAAGGGCGAAACTTTTAAACTAACAATATTAAATATTGCTAGCCGTTATCCCTCGCGACGCCAGGAGAGATCGTTACATACGAAAGTTAATTTGCGCGCCTGCAACTTCAAACATTGTTATCCTAATTATGAAGGTTGACGAAATTTTACCCGGGACTTTGTACCTAGCTGCGAGATTTTCACTTAGTTTCAGAGATGCGACGCTGTCAAACGCACCGGATGTGTTCGCATTCTTTTTATTATATGACAGAGTGACAATTTAATTTTCAGAGCATTGACTTATTAATCGTCGAAAAAGAATGTTATCTCGAGTACCTAAATGAAAAGTAACATATCTCTCTGACAAAGATAATTTTGAGGAAAATCGAGTCTAAGTAAACTTTACATCTATGTCACTAATTCAAAGATTAAAGCCATCGGAAAGGGTACGTTACATAATGCAAATTTGAACAAGATACTGTTGGAGATTCGACTGAAATGCCTTCGCTAGGAAAACATCTCCCTGGCAAATACGGGGCTCCGAATCTCCCCGGGTCTCAGAGACGACGTGTCCGTTGGCGTGCGCACGCCGAATTGCCGCTCGACAGCGCCTCTTATCGAACCATTCGTACATCCGTCGACGGGGCTTATCGATAGCGATAAGAGTGGAAACGACCCCCCGAAGGCGTCCCCATGGAAGAACGCCTTTAATGAGCCGTCAGTAGATATACTCGAGCGATTCGTCGGCTCGGATTTTTGTCGAGTGAGAAATTGTCTTGTTGATTTAAATTCGTGGGCCCGGGCGATTCTTATCGCGCGCCCCGATTATCGGACATGCCTAAATCGACCGGCGGCGTCCCTAGATTATCCTCTCAAGTTTGCGGGCCATATGGCGAGACTTGAAAGAAACGCGTCCCTCTCGTCGATATAACGTCTCCTCCCACGAGCGATCAGATAAAGCCCGATATATCGATCACCGGATGGAAGTGGAGGATCCTCGGTAACGACGTCATTTTCAGTCCGACTCTCGGCTCGCCTTCGCGCACGTGTTATTATCGTATTTATACGCGTATCGCGTTACACTAATTATTTTTATCCACTATCGGTTAGTTCTAAATATAGTCGAACCCTTTTCTTCGCTGTACTCGTGCGGAATTAATGACTCTTCTTCTGTATTAATATATAGGATGTTGTTAAAGAAACTGTCGCGCAGATAAATAACAACACTTTACTCTTTAGTTAATTTCACGTAAACATTACCGCAGAAATTTAACTTGAGAGCCTTGCTTACAGAGACACTTCTTTAACATACGGGAATAAGATAATACACGGAAAGAACAATAATTTGCTGCAGCATCTAAACATTTAGGTAGACACACACAGATTAGAAAATAATTTTATATTGGACCAGCAAAATAATTAGAGTAAGATGCCCAAGTATGATAATGTTGTTACAAACAATTTTGACATTCCAGCAACCAAGTTAAACATCCGACAATTTTTTTAAATAGTTTAATTATTGTCAGATCAATATTTCAGTAAAATTATTCCTTCCGTGCAGGTAACAACCGAACTTTTTTTTTTAATTATTAAAAGATTTGGAGAAACATTTTTCGCATTATATACATTTCTTCCTACTTTTCCCTTTTAAAATTAATTGCTTATATTTCATATCGTTTTACGAAGGACTTAACTACGAATCGTTCAGCTATACGGTCGTCAGACTTGGAACGTGCCGTGTTCTCTTGAGAAGGCGAACGCCAGTGTTCTAATTTGCCTGGTATTTTCTCGATGAGACGACAAAAAGAGCGAAAAGTCGTTTCGCTCAAGGCGCAAGGCGGCGTCTAATAAGCCGCTTTGCTCGCCGTCCTTGAAAAAATCGAACGCATCACGAGTTGCGTAACCTAAATGTCCCTCCATCCGTTCGATCGGTCCATTATCCTCGCCCCGACGAGCCGTGCGATAAACAAAGCCTCGTGGAAATGGCGCGGCGACGACGCGGTGCCTTGAGGCTGCTGTACATGCGGTACCTTGCTGCTGCTGCTGTACGTACGTGGATACGTGCGGGCGTACATGTGGCTGCTAATAAGCCTGTCACATATGTGCCTAGCATTATGCCGGAAAATTGTGAACGATGTACAGGGGACACGAATGCGGGTGCCTTGTTTGCGTTACGTCATACGTACCTTCGACTAATTAACTTTCCCGTTATGCATTTTCTGATTGACCCAAGTCATTCCTGCGTGTGAGATAATCAGGGTGTTTACTATCGGGGAAGAAAACTGGAAAACCTGATACTTTCAGGAAATTAGTCATCCTTGAAAATTATGGATTTTCACGAAATTTTAGTGGGGAAATTTTTGAAATTTTACTTTCAAATTTAAATTCTAACTCTAAGAAAAAGATGAGCAAAGAATTATTTTTTTTTCTTGGTAAAGTAAAATCGATTAGCAACAAATAAATGGTATAGACATGTATATTCTCGTGTGCCTCGCGAGCTTTTATTAAAAAAATTAGTGATAATGGAAAACAATACATCGTTCTAAATTAGCGTTGCGTGTTTAATAATTGTAATTTAGATCTGTTTGTGAACAGATCGTTATGTGCCGCACACACATTTTCAGTTCATATTATTTATTTTTAATACTTTCTCAAATTTAATATTCAAAAAACTTACGCTTTTCTTAATGATTAAATGATTAAGGAACATTAAAAGGTACTATAAAATAAATTTATTTCACAGCTGCGTTAAAAAAATTCTCTAATCTTACCTGGAATTTTGAGTGAAATCTGAAAATTCTTCTTTTACAAAATTAGAGTAACCACTTTAACAATGTATGTATTATAAAGAGACGAACACCTGTATCTCGACTGATTTGCAGGGTTCTCAAATTATCGATTATTTCTCAATCTCGAATTAAATTCAAACATTCTAATCAATTTAAGCGGGAGATTCTTAGAAACGTGGTTATGAGCTATAAAACATAACAAACGAATCATTAACTCGTCGTTTGAACAATTATTGTAAATGTTTCAGTTTTTAAGTTGAGCTCAATAATGAAAGTAAAATAGTTGGTTCACTGTGTTCGAGAAGAAAAACTTCATTAGACATTTACGCCGCGTGTTCTTTCAGTTCTTTTGCGTTGCGTATGCTCGTCCATTTCGAGATCTTCCGGGTTTAACAGGAGATCTTTCCTTACGTTGTGCCAGCGCGGTAGACTATTTAAATTTTCACGGGGATTAAATTTATAATAACCCTACCGGCGCATCTGCCCTTCTTTCTTTAAAATGCAGCGCTTTCTTGCATGCGAGATTAAGAGTATCCTAGATTCACTGCATATTCTCTTGAATAATTAAAAGATTTTGAAGAATTGAGCTATGAGAACATAAATATATAACATCGACATTATAAAAAAGTAGTATCGCGCAAGAGCTTAAACTTTTGATTTTAATTTGTGAGTAGGGAAATGCGCGTTGTTGAAAATTCAGAAGCTGCGACGAAGGTCATCATGAGACTCTCGAGGAAAAAAAATTCGGCTCCGTATTCGCCAAGTATAGCACATTCTTAGAGAGCAATGAATCTGGGACATCCTCTATGTGTGCGTATGTGCATGAATGTACAAGATTTTCCTTTAAAAAATAAGAGAATGGAACGAGGTTTCGTTGATTCTAATTGCGCCCGACTAACGCACCGACAGCACCTTGCCTGTTTAATTATAATTCCAGCCATCCCCGCGGAACTTCGCTCCAAAGTTTCGGGTTACGTCGGGGAACGATCGTGGCCTCTTTCGCCGCAATCATAAAATTTAATGGAAATTAAATTATGGCGCGCCGTAGTGCAATATTTCGCGCCAATCTTCCCCGCGGATGAGAGTGTGAGAGGAGGGGAAAGAGTTACGAGGAGGAACGAGGTGGACGAGGTGGAGCGAGGAGGAGAGCCGAGGAGAAAACCGGGGAAAAAAGCGCAAGCCGCTATTACGAAACGTCAAGAAACAATTATTATCGCGCCATAACGCGGCGTAGACACGCCAATTAGGAGGCGCCAGTCGTTGCGATTGCGCCCAGTTTTTACGGTGCTACCACAGCCTTACATAATCTCCCTTGTGCTCAAAGAGCTTCCGTAATTCTTGGTCTAATCAAGCCACGCTACTTCTTCTCCTCTACCTGTTTGCTTCGCCTCCCTTTTTCATTGTTTCTTTTCCCTCCCGTCTCTTCGGTTTTCCGCCTCCTCGGCCTTCCTTCCGTTTTTATTCCCTAAGGAAAAATAACATTATTAACATCCGACGTTGACGAGCCAGGCACATTCCTTAAAAGGTTTCTCATGGTCTTCTGACGAATGACAATTTCCTTTCGAGGAACCCATACAATCGTTTATTGTATTAGAGTCTCTGTTTCGTAAAGAAAATTCTTACAAATAATTTACAGCTTGAATGTTCTTAGATGCCGCTTTATATGGCTAAACATGAAGAGAAAACTTGATTTTTGTCACACGCAGTTCTTCGCTCGATTGAGCCTACAAAATTTACAATGTTTTGCATTCCAATAATTTAAAATATTCGGTAACATTAATCCAAGAATCACTTGTATTTTTACACCCAGCGTCAGAAAGATGAAGCTCACGTCACAGTAAATTCTTTTATTAATCCAAAATTTATACCTATCTTTTATTCAAAGATTCCGAAACCCAATTTTTACATTAGAAACAAGACTCATATATTCTTAGTTCTATTAAAAATCCCTGGCGATAATTTATTATTTATGTTATAAAATCAATCAAATATGACAAGAGTTTATATTATAAATTCAAAATATAAAAATATGAAATTTAAATGAGTTTGAATTAAAAAGTATTAGAAGCTATTATCTTTATATATACAAAATAAAAAGTTTATGTTTCTATAAATTTAATTGAAAAAGTTTCATATAATTTTTGTACTTATATAATATAATAAATATAATATAATAAACCATTTTTAATCTGTAAAAAATATAAATGATTTTATATCATTGCTACTTAGTCTTGTTTTAAATTGTAAAAAAATGGATATTATGTATTTGATTTTTTTTTATAATTATTCTTTACGAGTTTTGAAATATACAATCCCACGAAAACTCGCAATATAAAAGTATTTTATTAACTCATTGTTTTATGTAAAAAAAAATACTGTCATACCAAATTGCTTGTACTTCTTCTTTTCATTTAATGTTTTCTTAATTTCTCCTTATTTTTTTCACAAAATATTAACTAAATAACTAATGTTATTCGAGATATTATAATAATACAATATAAATTATACAACAATCAATAATGTACAATATGTAGTTAATAGCAATGATTTTTAACTGGGGTGTAAAAATCAACCTAGATGATCGTTTACGCAGAAAAAAAAGGTAGGGTGATTATTATTCCCAGGTTAATCGCGACGCAAAGGAGACAACGAAGACGCGGCCGCGCGGTGAAATCGTATAACGTCATACGACAATCGCGCTTTGAGAATTCTACGATCAGAGCGGAAAGTTTCTCGTCGCTGGTCGGGTCGACCTTCTTTCTCTAGTTGCGCGCAATTCCATGACGTCGCGACAATTCCGTTGCCATAGATGGTGCAATCGGTGAGCTGCTGCGCAATTTGCACGGCGTACAAGCAGTCGCGTACGTACCGTACACGTAGGTACCCTGTACGGATACGTGCCACGTGTGTGCGCATACGTGCGTGCGTGCGTGCGTGCGTGCCTGCCTGCCTGCCTGCCTGCCTGCCTGCCTGCTTGCGTGCGTGAATGCGTGTACGTCGCAGGCAGTGGCAAAGATTGATGTCACGGACCGGCCAACCGATGATCTTGGCCCGGTTCCCACTGCCGATATATCAACGGCTTCGAGCGGTTCTACGTACGAGCGAGCGTTCTCCACTCGACGCGCATACTAATCCCCGGTGTAAAACCGTAAAAACGTAATGCATGCAGGTATAATGCATAAGCCGCGCTTGACGCAGAATTAACGTGACGTAAAGAGAGCGACGAGTAAAAAAATTGCCAGTGGCTGAATCGCGCTGCTTTTACGTTACACCGCTCGAATTTAGTCGTGTAATGACCGGGAAATTAATTAGCATTCCAAATTACACCGCGCGCGTATAATATTCTCGTAAGGTACCGGGGAGGGGGGGGAGGAGGGAGACCGGATAGGTACATCGGCAGGTTAATAGTTACGAGTCGAGTACACGATCCGCCTCGTGCAAGATCCGCAAAATGTTCCCGCGCGTGGCTTGCGGATTTCAGGTTTCCCAGACTTTACAACGTAATTTCGAAACGACGATTTCGATGCTGAGATTCCACTGTGCCACGATCGAGACGCGAGGATATTATCGATGAGAGGGGTGGGGGAGGGGAGGATCTAATTGGCCTTAGGCGCCGATAGAGGAAAGTCAACAGCCCGCGTTCGCACGGCACATTTCAGCGATGGGTTGTCTCGCGTCACGTTCTCGCACGCGGAATCGCGCCGAACGGCCGAATTTTCGCGACCACCTGTCACACATTGGAATCGCGATTTCTATAATAATTGCCCGATGCCGGTGTCGGTATCGCGTATCCCTCCTCCCCTCTCCTCTCCCCTGCCCAACAAGAGGCGGCGGGCGTCGACAAAGCACGACAGGTACGCGATCCTCGGCACACAGGTGCGCCCGCCATCCGTCGTTAATTAATGCTAATACGGCTAACGAGCGTCGGTTACTTTGTAATTCGACGACGGTTTAGCGGCGCGAAAACCGTTATCCGGAATTATCCGAGGATCTCTCGTCGTTCTTTCTCCTCGCCGCGTCTCGTCTCCCGTTTCTCCCTTCCTGTCCTACAGCGCGTCGCGGGTATTGCGTGGAGAGGTGCGCCGAAAGACAAACAGCCGCTACAAAGAGCTTCTTTAAAGAGTAATCGTTACCCGACGTGAGCCGCAAAGAGGCGTCGACTTCATTCGCCTCAACTTTCGTCGCTGTAACGAGCCTCTCTCGCACCTGTAAATGTAATAAATTGCCTACCGCGAATTACCGTAGAGCCTCAACGATCGCGATCCACGATTGAGTACCCGGCACGATCGACATTCCGTTCGTCAATTGGAGAATCGCGGCCCTAATATCGCCCGCTAATTCTGTCCAACCTCGGACGATATTATGTGCCGGAAAGAGGATTGAAATCCGACGTCGATGGCGTCATTCTACGTATAGAGCTATTCACAGGTGTCCGTCATTCCAGCGCGCAATCGTCATCTTCATTCGTCGGAATATTGACGCAAGAATTCCATAGACTGTAATCCGCTTTGGATTAGTAACATTTCGATCGCTCCGTAACCGGAATCCGATTTCGCGACAACCGGAGCACCGGTTTTCCGGCCGTTAACACGGACGCTGCTGTATCAAATTCCATCCCATACTGATCTATTTTATTTCCGTATCCTTTTTTTTTTAGCGTACGATAAATCTGGAAAATTATTTGTAAATTTAAAATATCCGCCCTGACGAAAACGACCGTGGCTCCTTTTAGTGAGGAATTAAAATTGCAAGAAGGGAGAAAAGTTCAAGTAAAAATTTAAGAAATAATTAAGATCTCTTGGTAGATTGAGTCTTGAAATTTGTAAAGAGTATTATAAATGAAAAAGTTATCGCTTGTGAGTAAAACTAATTTGTATTGATAATTACTTTGGTTAATTAATCGACACACCAAAAAAAAAAAAAAGATCGTGCCGTTCGNTTCCATTTTTGCACCGCGACGAGTTCTCGCCGTTTACGAGCCTGTAATTTTAATTTCACGACCTCGAGATGCAGAAATGATTCCACTCGGGTTTACGAGTTTTTAATGAAAAAATTGTGGATATCGGCGATAACCACGCCGTACTCGTCGTCGCGGCAATCGCCGTCGGTTCGCGATTGATTTGCAATCAAGCCGGAAGCAAACGGTTCTCGGCGACTCTCGACGAACGTGTCGAAACGTTTTGGATTCCTGCAGTCGCACGTCACGCCTCACATTTCACGCGCGTCTCGCGACGAGTGGCGACG
>QKQZ01050903.1:0-22605 GCA_003595255.1 Solenopsis fugax
GCCGCGCTCTGCGCGACGATCGCGGCGATCAAGATCGAGAGAGGATCGGCGATCGCGCCGTCCCGCGCTGCGCGGCGTCCTTGCCAAGGAAACGCTTGACTCACGTAATTGTTAATCGCTAACGAGCAACAATGATTAACCTATCCCAGTCAGATAGTAGCTGTTGGTTACAAAAAAAAAATCTGCGTCTCTCGAGACCGACGAGAGAGAAAGAAAGAGAAATAGCAAGACAGAGAGAGAAAGAGAGAGAGAGAGAGAGAGAGCCTTGAGGCTCGTTTAATGGACAGTAGATTGCATCAGTCGGACAAGCGTGACTCTCGCGCTCTTATCCCTCTCTTTCTCTCAGTCTCTCTTACCTGTGGCTCTTACTCTTCTTTTATTTTATCTCATTAGCGAAACTCGCGCCGAGGAGCGACGACGCGCCGTGCGTCGATAAGATGAACGGCGCGCATTGCCCTCTCTTTCTTTCTCTTCTCTCGTTTTCTCTGCGAGCGCGCACGAAACGCGCACCAAAAAGTTATTCGCTCACGTTTGCGTATGATCAATTCGAGACGCGCCGACCCTCTTTGTGGAACGCTGGCCCGCGGAGCCCTCCAAGTATCGCAGAGCATTGGGATTTCCCCGTGCTCTTGGGTCCCTTATTTAGCGGCGTGACTCAGCGCAGGGCACGCCAGAATTCGGGGACCCGCGTGTGCGAAAAGGTAAAGCTCAAATCAGAAGCCATTATTGCTTTATAAACTCAACAAGTATAAAATCATCAGATAAAATTGAATTATCAACTGGATCGTAAAGTACTGCGTTTAAAAGCATCGTGATTTCAATCTGTAAAAATGTACAATATTAATTCTTTCTTTATACTAACCATTTCTTTATATTATTTTATGTTTTTATATCATCTTTTCATTAGAAATTATACTACATACTAAACATGCGAATTACTCATTTCAACGGATATTTTTTCTTTAATACTTTTAATGTCACGCACATTCCAGAGTTAAAACCTAAGCAAACATTTTATCCGTTTTCATGAGAAATAAATGCGGCTGTTTACAAATGAAATTATAAAACAATATGAAATTTTTTCTCGCTCGAGTGTAGCAAAGCACAAAAAAGCATTTAAGAAAAATCAATAACGAGCATAGAGGTACCGTACTAAATATAGATTAATTGTTTATAACCATCATAAATTAAATGTGGATTGTATTAAATGTGTTTCGATTTAGTCATCCTCAGTCAATTTTACCAAATTTACCGACTATACATTCGGAAGAAAAAATAAATTAAGAATAAATATAAAAATAAAATAAAAAAAAAGTAGCAAACCACATCAAAGGTCAGACACAATTAACATCGTATATTACATCATTTATCTATAATCGTCTAGTATTCGGTTTTATTTTTTTTTCTGAATCCTATTTTGAAATTTTGGCAAGTTATTTAATTTGAAACCTCCAATTTGAAGCCTCTTTTCCGATTGGTTGTAAATTTGTAAATTTAATAATTGTTTAATCGTTTAATTAATATAAATATAATAATTGCATAATTGGTTAATGATTATAATTATTAAATTGAAAAATTGTGTAATTGATTAATTATAATTATCATAAATATTTATTACATTTGTAAAAGAAATACTATTCGTAAATATTATACTATTAGTATTTTGGATAGAAATTAATGACACTTTAGCATCTTGCGCATTAATCTTTCTTCCCTCTTTTTTGAAAATTTGTCAATCAAATTGCAGCAGCAATATACGAGAATTATGAATTAGGAACGGAGCGAGACATTACAATCACGAACACGTGTCGCGCCACGGGAACGTCGTCCGATCGCCGCGGGTGTCGCGACGTCTTTACCCGCGAGTTTCTCACACCGTCTGCGATTCGCCGAGGCATCACCGCGCGAGGAAATTAATAGTCCGATACAACAGCCATAATTCAAAACACCTCAAGTGTCAACCTGAATTAATAGTCGCTACGTGCAGCTGCGACGAAGCCGTGGCCAGCCGTGGCCGAATGCAGCGCGCGCGAGTTGGCGAAAGCCGCACACACCCTACAAATCTCCTTCTCTATCTCTCTTTCCTCGGCGCTTCGGAGGATTAAATCCGTTCGAGTTCGATAAAAGCGCGATGTAGACTTGTAGACCGCCGTACCTCGCGCGCGAGCTCCACGCGGCTCGCGCGAAACCCGCGCGCTGCTCTCCTCGTTGAAATTAGAACCGATGCGGTAATAATTAAAGCGGGACAGTAACTTATGCATTCGCGGCGAGTGCGAAAGAAATGGCGTGGTAGAAATAGTGCCGCGGGAACCTGTGCACGACGTGCGACTCGCGAGAGATCGAGCCTCGATACGATGCAGCGGTTGACCGTGACCTACGCCACGCTCACTTCCATCACCTCCCCCTCCTCCCGCCCCTCGTGAGATATCGGCTCGCGCTAGAACACGCTCACGTCTATTAAGCTGGCACGGCCGATCGAATGAAACGTATACAGGAATTTAATGCTTCCTTGTTGTCAATTTGTCGCCCTATCCTCCTCCTCCTCCTCCTCCTCCTCCATCTCATCCTTCCTCCCGATTTTGCGCGTCATTCCCTTTCGTAAAAAGCGTAATAGCGTCAGTCTAAATTCGAAAATAGCATAGGCATAGACGTTCGAAAAAAATTGGAAGATTTTAAAAAGTCGGCCTGCCTGAGGCACCTTCCAACGTGTCAGATTATAATTTATCTCAATAGTCAAATATGATTAGTCTTCGACACGATCGGTAGCACTTCGCACGCTAATGATCTCTCTCTCTATATCTCGCTCCCAGAATCGAAATTATCCCAAGGCCAGTTGAGGCTCAGTAAGCATGATCGTGCTACATGCCGAATGCTTCATACTTCGTTCGTACGAGACAGTTACGATCCCGAGGCTAAAGACGTTCGAATAACAATTATTTTCGAATTAATATTAATTTTGTCTTCCGAAATAATCTCCCGTAAAAGGACTTCGAAACATACTTGGAAATGATTAATTTCAGAACCTACAGTCTTTATTGATACCGAATGCCACAAGAACGACAAAGTCACTTTATCTTTAAGCTGTCATTAGTCATATTAAATAGTTTTTTTAGTTATACTATGTATTTAAATTTTGATCGGGTAAAGATAGTACGATTTCAAACTCTAAACATATTATTTTTATTTTTTAAATACAGTGAAACATTTAAACTCTAGTGTAACTAGAAAGTTTGCAATCTGAATTAGTTAATTAATATGAATATAAACAAGAAATTATTGTTGATGTGATGAAAGTCGTGATTTATTTAATTCCAAAAAATTATTATTATAAATGTACTGTAGTAACTACAGTTCTGAACATAGCATGATAGAATTTGTATTTCCCATAAATAAGCTGTTTTTTTTAGAGCCTGCATTTTGTGATAACAGCAGAATAATTAACAAAAAATAATAATTATTACTAATTATTACTAAACACTATTCGAAATTATTTGTGTAATTTATATATAAATATTTAAACACCTGCATGTTCGAAATTGTTCGAACAAAAAAAGTTTTCTGATAAAAAAAGAAGAGCTTGCCACAAAATTTTTATGCGATAAGACTAACAGCAAATTATTGTTGGCATCACATAATGAGATCAGAATTACCAAATTTGAACTTCAAAAATCTTATTTCAATCAGAATTGTACCATATTCGAAATTGCACTACCTTGTTTTATTACAAAAAAGTTGTATTATTTATTCAGAAATTAATTTACATATAAAAACTTGATGTATCATATTTCTAGCTTTTTCGTTATATTAATTATGAAATAAATAATTATAAAGCTCAAACAGCTAGTAGAAATATGTGTAGATTATTCCAAATAACAATTATTAATAAATAAACTTTTGAATCTCTCGCGATCCATCATCTCCAACATTGTACGTCGGCCTCAATGAATGCAAATTTTTATACAGTGCAAATTCCTCTATAAACATCGCATTCGCTGGAAGTCGATGGGCCGATTCAAACCACACAAACCACAAAACCGCAGGATCGGCAAGTTCGAGATATATCGAACATTTCTGTTCTTGCATGCTACAATCTTGGTACACGCGACATTCGTTTTCACGCGCTAGCGTCTAACTCTAATCCCAAAGGTATGACTTTGCGACGCGCGGTTAACACGCGTAACAAAGTCGTAATTAATCCAAGACGGGGCAGTCCGTAAGCCAAACGAAATTTATGTTGCGAAACAATATAAAGAGATTAGGGACGCCAAGCCGAACACTACGGTGACTAAAGGCCGCGTACACGCAAATCTCATTTCCTTTATTGAATTTAAGATTAGGAAACTTACCCGACTCTGTAATCCGTGCACGACGGCGGAGGATTCCAAACGGCGCTGTGGCAGAGCATCCAGTCGCACCAGATCTGCAGAAACAAACGTCAATTCTAAATCAATATGTACGTAAGGTCAACGCAACAAATGTCCATACTGATACGCACACAATCCTTTTAATTCATTTTTAATAATAATTAACTTTTCGAAACGTTTCAATGTTTTATACTCAAACATAAGAAATAATGAAAAGACTTGACATCTTCAGAAACAGAAAAATGTGTACTTTTAAAAAATTATTTCTTGATAAAAAAAAGACTGCCAAGAATTGCATCGCGAAAGGCTGAAAATGCTATTTTTAAAAAAACGTTTAAAATAGTAGTTACAAATAAAAAATTCAACCATTTGGAGGTTCTTGGATTATTCTCTCTTCTTTATATAACAGCACTTCATTTGGGGAAGATACTTTTCCCGAGTTTTTTATTTCCGCTGTTTACAACCTTATCAAATTTTTAACTGTCGGAGAATGCGCGAAAATACCCCGCTATTTATAGACGCTCCCGCGGGACGCTTTTTTCATCGGGCACGTCCATCCATCCTCATAAAGTGAAACATATTCCAGCGGCCTTGTATCGCGTCTACTTTATCGGCAATATTAATGGTCTCACCTCAGTCGTAAGCGCGAGTCTGGCTATTATTCCTTGTATCAGCTCGCATTCCGATAGTAATCATTGTTTCTTTCTTCCTTTATATCTTTTTCTCGTTAGTCGAGAAATACGCACTGAGCTACGCACATGCGCTAATTTCACAGTACGTTATTAGCAAAATATTTATTTTACGATAATTTAATATTGTAAAATCGATAGTTAATCAGCGACAAACTGTTATTTTTAGTAACTTAAAACGATTCTATTGCGTACTCTTTTAAAACTAACATTTATTTACTCTCTAAAACGGAGTCGGAGTATTATTCACTGAAAGACTGAATAGTCTGATTTCAGTGATATAACTATATCACTGAAATTTCAGTGAATAGTCTGATTTCAGTGATATAACTATATCACGATTAAGAAAGAGGTACTCTCACTGTTCAAATTAGTATTGTCGCTGAAAAACAGTGAGAGTACCTCTTTCTTAATCGAAATCATCGAAAAATAGTGAATAGTCACTGCTGATCACAGTTATAAATATAGCACTGCAAATCAGTAAGATTTCACTGACTCAGATTCAGACAGTAGACATTTCATTTTAAACGTTTCTTGGTTGTTATTTTCTTGATTGTTGATCTTACTCTTTCGATCTTATACAGTTAAATCACACAATTATCGTATCGTTATAGGATCGATTTTATATGACTTATTATCGAGTTAAGAAATTGGTAATTGGTAAGTTTAAGACTCCGGTGCCTGATCGCGGAGCGATCATTAATCGATGAAACGTGTCCGCGATGACGTGCGATAGGTGAATTAATTGCGAACGTTGAATCGTGTAACAAGTCGCGATCGGATCGGATTCTGGATCTGACATATCGGCCACCGGCGGATGCGTGGGTGCGTAACTCTCGCAGCGCTTCATAAATTCTGCGGTGATTAAGCGCGTTCGGGCACGGGACTGCGCTGCAGCAGCGAGTTACGGGAAGTTAGAATCGGATCGAGATGACGAAGAAAACCCGGCGCCTTCCAGATTGATGCAGTCGCGGCCTGGACCAGTGGTAATCAACCAGCGAGCCTACCATAAATCATTCCGTGGGAAGCGGAAGCGAATAAAACGGTTGCGGCGACGAACGGGGGATGAAAGCCCCCCTTCCCCTTGTTTTTTACGGGTACGCGCGTATTCGTATTGACTCTGAAGATACGAGAATACCGTGATGTGACTAGCAAGAAGTTGAGAGGTTGGTCGTCGCTGCTCCAGATCTAATTATTCCGTAATGGCGAGCTACGGACGATGGACGTGATCGAGGCAACGTTTCGACTCGGAAATTGACTTACGTTCGCTGACTCGCGTCGCGAAACGCAATTAAGACTTCGCTCAACCGATACGTATTGATGGGGGAAAGAGGGGGGAAAGTACCTTAATAGCCGGTAGAAGCACTTGGAGATCTTCGCCGACCACCAGCCTCGGTTCCTGTTTGCTATCTAGCTGAGCTTTCAACAGGGATACACCACGTTCCAAGATCAAGCTGAACATCTGCAGTGATACGACGAGCGCTCGTTCTTGGACCTCCGATCTATATCCTTGCTCCATCTGAGAATCTGCAATCAAAAGTCCAGATAATAAATTCATATGCGTTCATCAATTCACATACATTCTGAACTAAGAAACATTGCATAATTTCATGAAAAAGTAACTTTCTAAAAAGATATTAAACAGAGATAATAATGCCATTTTATATCACAAGAACCATGATAGATACAATTAAGATTTTTATAGTCAAATATATTATTGCACTAAATCACGTGTAGACAATGTACTTTTCACACGGTATACATACATCGTCCTCTGTATGAAAGAAAAGTCTGTAGGGGTGGAAAATTCAAAATACTGAAAACGGCCATTTTATTTGCACCGACCTAATAATTAAGATTATGTAATTAAGATAAAGTTAAGTTTTTTTATAGTTGTAAAAAAGTATCTTTTCTTATGCTTTACAGTGTATATGTGTGTGTGTGTGTGTGTGTGTGTGTGTGTGTGTGTGTGTGTAGCTTTATTTTTTTTCTTATGTAAATACATCATATAAAAATTTACTTCTCAAAAAAAATTTCCTGAAAAAAACTTCTAACATAGAATATCATCAGAAATTATCAGGATCATCGCTGAAGAACACGATTCCTATTGATTACAAACGACTCGCGGAGAAAGGAAGGTAAAGAATGCGCGAGGGTGCATTCTACTACGCGCGGCAATATCCGGACGGCAAATTGGTGCTGATTGTTACATTGAAGGGGGGAAAACGCGTAAGTTAATGCCGGTAGCGATCACGTTTCGGTGATGATGATGATGATGGCTGATCGGTGCGCAATCTATTCGGCGTCGCGACCGGATTCGCCATCGGCGGCTGCGTGCGTTTCTCTCTTCGGGACTGTCATTACGCGTTGTAGCGAAGCTACGTGACGGGACGGGGCTCCTGGCGGATTCAGAGGAGCGAAGGTCACGGCGCAACCTTCTCCGCTGCACTACCCCCACTTCCTTCGAATCATTTCTAGACCGTTTCCTGAAGTGGTTCCCTCGGAGGGAATTCACCGGTGCTATATAATGAATCGATCCCCAGGGGGAGGAAGGGAAACAATTCCCTAGGAAAGGTCAGGCGATATCATCTATGAGAGCAGTTTAATTTGCAGTAACGGAAGTACTCCGAATATCGTCTCCTGTAATTCCTGCTCTTGAGGGAGAATAAGCTTTAACTACTTCGTCTGCTCAATTATCATCAAGCTGTAAAAATGCTATTTTGCTGCAAACGTTATTTTCATTTCCTCAAGGAGTGACGTTTGAAAGTTTTAGAAAAAAAATTCTAAAATTGTTAAGTATATGAGAAGTAAAAAAAATCATCGTACTTCAAATTTCGAAATGTCTCAATTATTATAAACTAGACAGGCGGGCGCTACAGAGCTTTTGATATTACATAATTTACAAATTATTTACTATTAAAAAGAATCCACGACATTTACTATATTTCAATCAACGCGAAGATAGTTACTCTCGCAACACGAAATAAACCAAACGAAAGAACCAATCAGTATTGCGAAAACCGTCAACAATAAAATCGTTTACATGGTTTTTTTATGAGAGGAAAAAAGTAATACAGCAGTTATTTCTAAGAACAACATATTTATAATTGGAGCAATTTAAAGATTACATACGTTTTTTTTTTTTTAATTTAGAATGAATTAGATTACACAATTTTAAAGTATATTTTTTATTTTTTTGGGTTGAATAACCTACACAAGTGGTAGTATCTTTAATTTCTTTATAAAACTCAAGTGGCACTATATTTGTATTCTCATTGAAAAATCTTATTCCAACATAAATGGTATTTACTTAAGTTATATATATTTACTTAACCATTACTAATAATTTTATATTCTGTTATTGAATTGCAAGAATTTGACCATTGCAAAAATTCGACCATTGCAAAAATTTTAGATCTTAATATTACATAGTTATATCTATCTAATTATTCTAGATCTTAATATTACATAGTTATATCTATCTAATTATTCTAGATCTTAATATTACATAGTGATGTTGAAATTTTACGAAATAAAATGATGCTCTTCGTATATTCATTTTCAGTAATCAACATACGGACACATTGAAGTCAATTTCCAGATTGATACTTTTACGTGATTACCTTCGTCTTAGCTACCGGACGCTACTCCTTCATAGATACCACGAATATATTCGCGCGAATATCATACATCTTCGGCGAAAGTCCCGTCGCTGCTTTGTGCATCTTTATTAGCGGGCTATAGCGAAGCTAATTAGATGAGCGTCGCTAACGATGGTGTAATGGATCCGTACAAGAACGCCACTTATCGTGACTACTGCGTTTATCGCGAAAAACGAATAATGTAGTGGGTACAAGCAAGAGGTAGATACAAATCCTCTCTACAGCGGGATGTTTATTATAAAAAAAAAAAAGACAGTTACTTTAAGAACCTCTCAATACAGAATACGTTGGAAATGAAGCGTAAAAAGCATTGGAGTATTAAAACTAGTTATAAATACTATATATAATAATGCAGTAAAAATGTGAAATAATTTGCATACTACGCGAAACGACAGAGCATCCGAAAAAGGAAAGTAGCCATAAGAAAATTACAACGGCAGATAGACTTCGCATGCATTAGTCGTCCCTATTTTTCGCTTGCCATAAAAGTTGGCGGCAACTCCAAAGACGTCCGAACATTCCGCTCACGCGCGATAGTAAGGGCGTGATTTCGCGTTGTACGTGTATGTGTGTGTGTGTGTGTGTGTGACGCGAATTAACTCCGCAGAATAGAAGGCTAACACAAATCTAACAAGCGGGAGAGTAGCGCACCGTGCCACGTCTGTGCCATCCTCCATCAAGCGTCGTGCATACGCACAACAGCCATATTCGAAGGTAGACTCTGGCAGTTTAATTTATCGCGGACAGGGATAATAATTAGCGTTTAACCGCGAGGTCGCCCCAAGAAAGCCCGTGTGGTCTTCTACTCATCGGGGGTTGGGAGGGGTGTAAAAGGTAATTAGTTAGAGAAGATTTACAGGGAGAGGCTTTAACTAATTGCCACCGCGATCATTAGCGAAACTCAGGCGTATCGTCCCGCGTCGAGAGCTGTACGATTTCCTCGTCTTTCGCGCGAAATAAAAAAAAAAAACGCCCCAACTACGATCGTTAATCCATGAGTAGACGTGCGCCGTCGCTGCGACTATCTCTCGACGTGATAAAAAATATCTTTACAGCAAACATCGATGCAACGCTGTCGAGATAGTAGCAAATAACGATGGCAAGTTTCTATACGAAATACACGAGTTACACGGTAATGCTCCGTACGCATGTTGCGAGGCCAACGAACTTCGCAAAAGGTGCGCACACTTCCTCTTATCGAGATCTTTAACTAACGAAGTAAACGCGACAACGAGATCCCGCGCTAGCGAAGCTAGAAGCGCTTTTAATGAAGCCGGTGGGTAAGTTCGGTCTTCCTGTTTCCCGGCCCGATATTAACGCCGCGAAAACGGACGGAATCGAGTTAGCGAGCTGCGCTGCAGGCACATAATTCGATTATTAACGATTCTAGCAGACACCGCACTTCTAATTCAATGGATTCGGCGCGCCACCGGGATATTGCCTTTTCACGAGATTATTCTTCTTTAATTTCAAATGTGAAACAGAAACCTCGTTAAAAGTTACATTCGCTTATTTAAAATTGATTCAATATGTATTTCACGAACTCTTAAAAAAAAAAGCACGTTCCTCTTATTCTTCACTTTAAAGAATCTTTTACGAGTTTGTTTGGTATGTTTACGTAATACTACGTTCAGGAGAAGAAGAAAAGAAAAACCTCGAACATAATATTGCGTAATTCGCATTTAAACGCCTTCTCCCCATTACGCTATCCCCAATTTCCTTGTGTGGACGAACTTGTTACGTTTTTAGTGGCCGTTTTTACATGTCTCTTCGGGCATTCGAAAACGATCGTTTTTTCTCTCGTCAGTGTTTTGATAGTTGTTGGATGTTTAAGTGGTTAACGGTAAGGAGGATAATAACCGATCACTTGACGGCAGTATCGACGATACCGTTGTCTTTGACGGATGAAGCACGTTTTTTTTTTTTCTTTTCGAACCCGGCAAATCCATGGTACGCGTATGGAGAACGCACTCGTTAATTCGGTTACCGCCCCATTCCCTCTAATAACGACTAGGGGAAATATGAGAGAGAGCTATTGTTTAAGGATAATCACGTCTTAATGGCCGGCAAGAGAGAGCGTAATGTATCGTTAAACGTAGCTATAATACGGGGAGCAACGGGGTCCGCGCGAAGTGTAGGATGATTTTAATGACCGCGAATAATCTCGACCGAGTGTTTTACGTATTATTTAAGCAGCGGTGCAACGCCCGCACACGCGGATACGGACGCGCGCAGAACGGTGCGCTCGTTTTGTGGTTTAACGTTTCAATCCTCGCTACTACATTTTACTCGCATTTATCGTGCGTTGTACCCTCCGAGTTGTTAACGGCTATTATAGAGATATTACGCGGCTCGCACGATACTGCGCAACCTCCACGACATTATATCGACTCAGTGGAGAACATGTTCCTCGTGAGTATTGTTTGATATGAACATGTTGTTCGACGTTAATTGAACCGAGACATAAATATCGATGCCTGGCTAAAGGGATCGATTTAATTTAATACAATATTTTAATAATACACTTTCGGAAAACGTAAAAGACATATTTTTAAATTGCGAAATATCTAATCATGACTCAATATTTGACGCATATTAAAAAATTTTTTTTTTCTTTTTTTTTAAATATTTTGAACGCAAGACGAATTTGCAATCCTATTCTTTATCTTTGAATAATCTGTTTCAAAACTCTCACAATCAATCATTAAAAAATAATGAAATATCAATTATAATATGTAAAATTTTAAGGATGTATGGGTCACATTTCAAAACATTACCAAATATATTGTATACAAATTTCATAGAATATTCTAGTGATATGTTTGAGTACCTGTGTAAAATTTAAGCACAATTTCTTTAATTTTTTGTTTACTGTTGATTCTTATGTAAAATCGCGTTTTGCAGTACGTATTTGCAAATTTGATGGGGAGATAGCATTGCCAGTTAAATCAAAATTTTGTCACATACTAATAAAACTCTAATAAATATTCGTGCAAAAATTCATTTAGATCCACTTACTCGTTTAAAAATTATTTATTTAAACTGCAGCAAAATATAATAATTGTCAAAGTGCAAAAACCATTATAAATCGAATTTTTCATTGTTTTTTTCTTTGCAACTAGTTTCAGGACTAAAATTTGAGCATTCGCTACTAAAGATTTTCGTTGTTGATTAGGAAAAAAAGGAATAAGCCCAGAGAAGCCTTCAGTTTTTAAATTTCGATAACTCTTAGATTGTATTGGACAGTCAAAACAACTTAAAAGGACTATAGATTCACTTTTTAAATTAAAACCAATTTTACATTGGCACATTCGAATACTAAATTGCTCGGCGATCGAGCTGATAATCGCGCAGCTCTTACAGTCGTAATATAATTATTCTTGTAAATAGATAAAAAAAATTATGTATCGCAAGATTAAAGTGTGCGAATTTCTCTTGCTGCTCGGACGTACTCCTTTCTACTACGAGATGGTACCTCGAGATCTGAACAAGCCCCGCGTCGCGACGTGTTTCAACATAAAAGATACAACATTGCGCAATGAATTTAGCACCGACGACCTCATGGTAATGCCTTTCGAACGACGTGCGCGGACCGCCCGGAGGTAAAGACGATGAGGTACGAGCGCGCCCGTAAATAATCGGGCATAGGTGAATTCTCGCCGTCGACCTTCACGCGCGCGCGCGCGCCGTTTACATCGCGCTAATCACGCCAGTAGATTAATGGGTTCTCCTCATTAGGCCGGGCCCGGCGTAATCGTCATTTTATTAGTCATTTTATCGGTGCACTCGCGTGCACGCGCGCGCATTTTCCAGCGGTAATATCCCGCTCGTGTCACATTACCATAGTATTAACATAGTGCATACCTCGTGACAACGGTTCAACGACTTTAACCCTTTCATTGCCCGCGACTGCATTAACTTTTGCGTGCGACTACTTAAATTTCCGCCGGTCCAAGCCGCGCCTCTTTCATAAGGCTTTCGACATCTTTTACACGTAATGGCGATCGTTTATCTCATTTTTCTCCCCTTTTCATCGTTTATTCACGATCGTCAGATACCTTCGTAATTTTTAAACAGGAACGTTATTCGGTTTACCACTCATTCATCATAATATATGCATTGAAGGATATCCTTGTAATGATAGATTTACAAACCGAAATCGTCCGACAGATCGACAAGTAAGCGAGCTGAAGCAACGGCGAATACTTCATCGCATGCGAGAAATTTAGCGACGATACTCGTAAACGCGTTCGTTTTTCATTTCGTGCACGCGAAGAGCCTCTATCACCGACCGCCGCAGAAGGAATCGCTGGCAGAGGCGCCTGGCGCCAAGAACACGTTACCTGGAAGCCTCGTCGCCGCCAACTCCGTCGCCGTGTGAACGAACTATGAGACCCCGATAGCACGCACCGTACGGGGCGCATGCCAGTGTAATCGGCGAGGAGAGATACGCGACGGCCTTGGCCATTTTTCAATCGATAAGGGAAACATTTGGTGCGCTGGGCGGGCGGGATAGAAACGGAGGAGGCAGGAAGGGCACGTTGCTCGTACATACGTAAGCCTGTTAAGTTATCGTAAACTGGTTTGCTCGTTGCTTTGCGCCTTACTGCGCCGCAAACCGGAGATTTAATAAAACGGCGCCGCGCGACGCGCTGGCCAGCCGGCCATTCGATTACGATATCCATATTCCCGGTCTCTCCCCGCCCATCCCGCCCGCTCCGCGGTGCCACTGAACCAGATGGCGACGAGATAAATTTCGCAAGAAACGACCGTTTCGGGCCGATGACCTGCACGCGAACGCCGCCCGACATTGAGAGTTGAAAGGAGACGGTCGGTCTCATCCCGAAATTCCGCACGTCACGACCGTGGGGCCGTCATCTTCTTGATGAGCGTAAGTTGTTTGTGCTCTATTAAGCATTTCTTTTATCAAGATACACCTCGTCGAACGGAAATATTTATAAAAAGAACATTTCTTTATTATATTATTTTTACCCCGAAGCAGCCTCGAGTATTTTGATCTTGCTGTTCTCTTCGTTTCTCGCGCTTATTTATTACGTTTGAGTACCAAAGGCCCTTACATACTTTGTTTTCTTCGTAATCAAATAAATTTTGAATTGTAAAATGATTTGAAAATATATTAAAAGAAATACAAATATCTATAGAATTTTAAGAAAAAACTTTTTACTAAAAAGAGCCAATTAAACAGCAAAATTAAAACAAAAAATATTCCGCTTTTACTATCTACTGAAAGCACCCACTTTCACTTTTACTCATGGACTTTTTACTAAAAAAATTATGATTTGAAAATGATTTTCAGTATTGTACGTTCTTTCCTAAATTATGTAGAAAACGTGACTAGCCTAACCGATGACGTAACCATCATCCATTGCCGATTCTCGCTTTTATTTTACTGCCGTCGAAAGATACCGTGCTGAAAGACGACGAAACGTCAGATCGAATCTTGGCGTCGCGTTACAAAGGACACGCGAGTGTGACAGGTAGCGTTTCATTCGTCCCCAAATGAGTCACGATGTCGACGTGCCGAACAGTAACAGTGGCAGCTGGCAGCGGGATGCTAGTGGCGCAGGCGATCGCGCCGGTGGTGGAGAGAAGATCAGCAGCAGTAGCAGCATCTCTCTGAAGAGAGAGAGCCGGGCGGTTCGCGCTCGCTCACTCGGGAGCTCAACGTTCGACCTTGGCGGGACCTTGCGAGGTCGCCGACATGATTCCGTCCTGTCCATTCCGCTCGCAACTCGGCACTCGGCAGATCGGCAGGGATTAGGAGAGAGAAGTCCCAGGAGAAGAGCGGAGTTCAAAAGGGAGGGAAGATGGGTCGGCGTGAGACGCGCGACCTTTTGTCATCCGCCACACCTTCACCCGGGCAGCCGACTAGAGATTTTTGTCCGACTCATTCTTCTCGCGTCAGTCGCAGCCAGTTGGATATATAGTCGCTGAATAGGCGCGTAATTGGGCTCGCTCGCGGCGTTCGCGGAAAAAGATGGCGCAGAAAAAGCGAGCAAAAGTTCCGAGGCGCACGGAGGACGAATGAGAGATCGTCGCGACGCGTCCGTCGCGTCCGTCGGGGCGGGAAATCATCGGATGACACGATGCCGTGTCGCGAACAATCCCATTTCGACTAATTACAGTTCCCGGGGTGAGTTTAACGGCGGCAAAAAGCGGTGAAAAGGTAGTCGACGAGGTTTTGCATCACGCTACGACAGCACGCGAACCTAATCTTCCCTCACCCCCTCCCCTCCCCCTCCTTTACCCATATCTTCGTTTTCTTTATTGTAGCCTTCCTATTTCAATGTCTAATATGCATACGCGATGGATTCGATCAACGGCGAGCTTTCTGCAGTAGACAGTATGTAAATTAGGCAACATAATCTACCTATAAGATACGCGCGCGCTTGCTCCATCGTGGAAAATTATTCTTCGATAAAATAATGACTGTGTTACTGCGCGTGATTAACGAGCCGGTCCAAAGTCGTAAAACTAGATTTGTAAGCCTTTTATTGCCATATCGTCGCCGCGGATCGCTTAAAGCAAATTGTATAATGTAGCAAGATTTTATTGTGTTACACTGATGCCGGACAAAAATGTAGCTATCGTGCTTATTAAAGTAAACCGTTCCCGCAGGACGTAGGAAATGCATAACAGCGAGACCACCGCGGTCTGGAAAATCGAGGATCTCTTCTCTCTCTGCCCGACGCTCACTCGAGAGACGAGCTATTCAATTCTCGCGATTTCTGCACGAACGGTCGTGGTGATGAGACTGCGCTACGAGACTTCCGTGTAGATGGGAAGCCGCGACCACCCCAACAACAATTTACGAACAGATCCACGATCTACGTGCGCTATTTGTTACGCTTACAGCAGTGATTCGTGAGTATGTCGCTCATCGGCAGCAACATAAAAACGATCAAAGCGAATCCACAAGACGCGTACCTCTGCAGATTGACGTCGAATTGTTTTGCGGAAGAGAAAATAATCTTTCGTAACATCAAAAACAAAAAGCTGCATTACGCGCTACCTCAGAATCTAATCTTTGAAACAATTTTAAGAGAGTAAAGGAATTCATATAGACAAGAACGAAATTAATAATTATTTAAATCCGTGAAAAAAATTGGCAACATTTTGAAAGCAATAATAATATTGTCGTCCATCTGACAAATAATCAAACTTTATAAAAAATTTAAATTTCAACTACTTCTCAATTCTACACGGAAAAAAAGTTTTACGGTCTAAACATTCTGTATAAAATAATTATGTAGGGTATTCGAACTGTTTATTAAATTGTTAAAATTTTTTGCAACATTTATCATTATATTTGAGAATTTTTGCACAATTATTTTGACAGTGCAACAAAATCATTTTCAGATTTGTAGCTAAATTTTTAGATTCTTCAGCAAAACTGTCCCTTCCTTTATATGTTTTCCTGTTTAAATTTTTCTTTTAGACAATTTCAAGGGTATTTTTGTGAAATGTTATATCAAAAACAAATTTATTCTAATGTAAGTGTACACGCTAGGATTAAAATTACATTGTTAAAATAGCGATGCAAGAAGTATCGGCAGTTATCGCCGTCGGTATAATTTTGAGCAACGGGGCGCATCGAAAGAACCTCGGTGCACCTTGGCATGCCGCGTGTCAGCGCAGAGCGGCAGATATCTGCAGTTATTGTGCGTTTCTTCGCAGGAAGTTATGTATTAACGGTCGTAAACGACGCGCTTCGCGAAAGGCCGCTCGTCCGAAGGTATAAGTGTTCATGCAAATACAAAAGTAAACGCGTCTTTTCTCCAAGTTCGCGCCGTTGCGTCGCCGATACGCGCGGCGTAGTTGCGATCGCGAGAAACCCCGCGCCGACTAAATTTAGATCTACAAATCTAAGCTTCAGGTGAACTCTACGGAAAAACGAAGACACGGGAGAAACCTGAAGAACTCGATTTCCGAGCCGCGTCACAAATATATGTTTAAATACTTAAATAAATGTCCAGATACACTATACAGAGTATACAACACAATAATTTTAATACAAGAAATAAGAGGAAGTGCCACATTTCTCGGTCGAAGCAGATACTTAATATTTTCATATCAATTATTAATTATTTTTTAATTCTATAGATTGCGTGCCGACATGATTTGTTGGACTTAAAACGCAATAAACTGAAGCTAGAAATAATATCTCTAATTTGATTGTTAAATTTTAATTTAAAGATGCTATAAACATTTTTTAAAAAATTATGAAAAGGTTGTTTTATAATATGTTACATTTAAAAGTTGTAAAAAGAAATTTGTGATTTTCTATCTGGATAAAAAAATTATTTCAATAAGAAATAGACATGTGCTTTAATAAAAATATATATAATAATAAAATAATGAAATAAGAAATAATAAAAATCTGAATTTTTTTTATTTAAGTACTTTAAATATTCAAGGTTTATGTAAAGTTCATTGCGATGCAGAAATCAGTTCTGTAAAATTAACAAAATTTATTTATTTATTTATTTTCAAAATAACTAAACAATCACAATAAAACTTTGTATAAATTATCTTGAACACTTAAAGTATTCACACAAAAAAATAGAGATTTTTCTTAATGTTATGAAAAATAATTTAATTTTTAATAACAAATAGAGTAAATAAATTATGAAAATACTACTAAATAAAAATTAATCTTATTCACACAACTTTCATATGTATATAGTTTGAAGTGTTAATATTAAACACATTTCTAAATTTTGTTTACTTTTCAGGAACTGTATATCTGATACATCCTTAAAAAAAATAAAATAAAAAACTATTGCGAAAAATATTGTCCCAGGATAAACAATAATTTTATTTCACGACATTGTGCTCCTCAACATATTCAACGTATGAGAATTCTTTAAACAATTCCAACATTAATTGAAAATGCAATCTAGTATTTCTGGAGCATCCGTACATTTGACGGGGAAACTCTTACTTTACAGTTTCACCGTGCGTTAGCGGACGCACGCGACCAATTGAGAGTGCGTTAATGGACGCCCCGGGAAAGTTGATCTTATACAAACGCCACACGTTTCTTACAACATTCTTCTCCGTGCGGAATCTCGGTAGGAATTTTTCTGGGATATTGTTATTCTGCGCGCGTCGACTACGAAGAAAGCGAGCGTTGATTGCCGGACGACATTCGCGACTTACGCTGTGACCGCTTAATGACAAAGCTATTAATTTGCAAATTGTCGTTTACCTGGCGCCGCTGCAAGACCATCCGTCATCTCATTCTCGTTATAAACGAGAGGACTGTCGCGCCACTAGTTAATTGATTAATCGACCTGTTAGCCGGTTTCTCATCGTCGTCGTGTCGCGTACGTTAGCGCTTCCAATATTCAGGCCTTTCTTACAAGAATCTATGCGTCCAATGATTGGTTCTCAGTGTGAGACACGCCTACTCTGATGTATATCAGCTTTTGTTAATCGTCAAGAAAAAAATATGCAAATGAATGTAGATTGTAGATTGTAACAGGAATTTAATTATTGAAGACTCCATTAAATGCTCGAGAGATACATTTTACGCGCCCTCATTTAGATCCCGCTAGCCAAAGACCATTTATTCAAATCATTTATTCAAATAATTGGCCACAGTTATGCAAGAAACGTCCAACCCACAAAATTATAATTTTTGAATTATTATAAACAGTAGGTAGTCCGTAGATTTTTCTACATTAAACAAAAAAAATTCAAGCTTAATATATATCTAAAATTAATAAAAAACAGTTTTCATCTTTATTTTTAAATCACATCAAATATTATTTGCATTTTTCTCGAAATGGACTTTATGTGGGTTGGACGTTTCTTGCATAACTATGGCCAATTTTCGATGTAATATAAACATAATTTCAAAATAAAAATATAAAAAAATACAAAACACATCAAGAATGTTTGGTCTTTTTAACTATGGCCAATTTTTGATGTAATATAAACATAATTTCAAAATAAAAATATAAAAAAATACAATACACGTATCAAGAATATTTGGTCTTTTTAACAATTTTCGATGTAATATAAACAAAATTTCAAAGTAAAAAAAAAATACAATACACACATCAAGAATGTTTGGTCTTTTTAAAAAAAACAAAAATAAAAAAAATGAATTGAAAATTAATATAGCTGTCAGAACACATTTAAAGGTCAAAGCGGAAGAGAAACGGCATTCCAGTAAATCCGGTTCGGTAGATCGAGAATTCAGATCGCGATGCAAGAGCACGCAACAATAAGCTTGATTATCTATCTCCGCGTACCAATATCATTAGCGTCGCCGTTAAGTTCCATCCTGGCGATAGGGACAAAAAGGAGGTGTGCGCTTACGAAACGGTATTAACGAAGCGCACGAGGTTTTCTTCGGCGCGATTATTACCTGGCGTCGTGATACGTTTCGTGATACGCAATCAAGCGAAGGAAGCGAGTTTTAATAGCCGGACCGAATTAGTCGCGACGCTACCTGCGGAACGATCGTCAATTTGTCGGCTTAACGAAGGAACGAAAGCACGGGATCGCCGCACTCTCGTTAGGCAATCTCGTCCCGAGCGGTCGCGAGACCACGCGCGTGATTAGAAGGACAGGAAATGAACATCGAGTCAGGCTGAACGGACTTTTGATTCGCGGCCAATAAACTGTCGAGACGAATGGAACGCGACCAGCCTTTGGCGAATGTTTTATCACTGTAACTTGTTTTACGTGCAACTTTGATTTTCAAGACCGCGCGTTGTTGCGCATTATTGTGGACAAAAAGTCGGGTTCATTGAACCACGACGATTGTTGCGTTTCCTAAACGCATCAGTCATTAAAAAAAAAATTAAGAATTTAAGGGAAGAAAACGTTCTTATTAAAAAAAAAATCTCACTACGCATAAATTGAAGAAATTGTAATTAAATTTAAGCACGTCTATAATGAGACTCGTACATATGCACGTAGAGCTCTACGTGCATATGTACGAGTCTCTGCGACTACTGATTTTATAAGTGTATAACGTATAGATTGTTTCATCGCTTGAGCGTTGCGATCTAACACTGTCAACATCGTCAACGTCACCTCCGCTGCAGCTACTGCTGTTCGTTCACCCGACCTTGGCAAGGTCACGCAGTCACGATAAAAAGGAGCGAGGCAGAAGCGCGGAAGGTAAGCGAGGAGGGGTTGACTGGGAACAAGGGAGGGTGGAAGAGAGCGAGGAGAGGGTCTAATCAACGGCCGGCGTCATGCTCCAGAGAACATTGCGGGAAGAGAAGGCAGAAAAAGTGGCGAAACTGCCGGAGGGAGACAGAAGCGATGGCGAGAAGTAGAAAGAGAAGATCGCGCGAGAAGCGAAGGCAATGAGGGGCGCGAGAGACATGCCGACCGACCCCAACTCGAACAACATAGGAGCCCAAAAGACGTCGATGGCTCCCAAGAGGGTCGCGGAAAATCATAAAAGCAACCGGCATCGCCACCAAAAGATGGCCAGATTTGCTGTTTACAGCGAGAAAGTTTAATTTCGCCCTTTTACGACATCTTTATACGGTTATATGAGAAATCTCTTTTGGAATTATAATATTTTATTACTAACTTTCAAATCATATGAATATGTATACTATGATATTATTTACAGAAGATTAATTTTCGCTCGTAGTCAATAAGATTTTTCACAATTTAAGGAAATGTAAATGTGATACGATTGCTGTAACAGTAAAGTGTTTACCAAAAGATGGCCACTATATTAAATTGGATAAAAATGAGCGATAAATTAAAGATGTAGTAAGTTGGGTCATAAGACTGACAGTGATTCGATATAAATCTCGCGATCTCACATCCGTTTGACGTGGCTCCCATCATCGCTCGAGCATGCGTCGACGAGGCGCCCGAGTTAAAAATAACGTCTCGCCGGATATTTATAGCGACAAAGCGGGAGAAACGGATGAAGAGGGAGAGAGGGGGAGAGAGAGAGAGAGAGAAGAGGGCGAGGGTTAACGGGATAAGAAAAGAAAAGAGAGATGCATCTCGCGCCGATCAGCGGCGATAGCTCGGAGTCGCGAGGGGAGCTCAAAGGCGAAGAAGAGCCGCGGGGACGCGCAGGACACACGGGTAGCACGGAAGGCGGATAAAGAGAGAGATAGAGATGGCTGTAACTATGTAACTTGTCTGCCCGTGAATTGAGCGGCAGGAGCCGATGAGGAGGGAGAGAAACAGCCGAGTGAGTCTATACAGAAACCTTCGCAGCGCAGGGTAGTTGAAGTGGAGCGACGACGTATGTGATGCATTAGACGAGCCCGGAGCCGAAGAAAGAGAGAGACGGGGAAAGTGCAGCAACAGCGGCGGGGGCATTGCGCCCGAAGCAAGATGGCCTTGACGTGGGCCGACCGGCGAGGGCAAGGACGACCGCCCGAGGGATATCCTCTCTTTTTATCCTCTCCATCTTGACTGTACAGCGGCAGTCGCATCGACCACAACGACTGACGACTCCTCTTCTCTCCGTAACCGCGCCCATCCATTACAACATTGTGACAACAACGACGACGACAACGACGATATCCTTCGGCAATATTTGCCAGAAGGTTTCATAAGCCAATGAAATCCTCGTCTGCCAAGGACATTGCTACGAATTATGCTACGATCAAGAAGAGAGAGGTTGCGTAATATATAATAGTTATCTATAATAAAAGAAAGTTGCTCGTCCTTTTTGTGTAAAAATTTATGTAGGAATTAAATTTGGATGTTTAACAATTATTCCTTATCTTAGCAATTAAAATAAAAGGATATTCTTTATTCGCGATTTAGAAACTATATTTTGATTTAACAAGACTTCTTTATTCAAAGCCAATTTTAAATCAATTGTAACATTCGCGCATTAAAAAAGGTGAACATCATCAGACGATACAGATAGCAGGTATTATCGATTCCCATCAGCGTCCGCGAGTTTTGTACGATAGAACGATCTCATCCGTCACCCTCGTCTCTCTCTCTCTCTCTCGCGTCCTTCAATCTTCCTTCAACGAGACGACGAGGTCGTCCCTGAAATCTGCTCGACTTTGGCAGTCATTCGAGGGAATAATTCATGACGTCGCGATCTTACGCGAGAATAGTTTATCGTTCGTGCAAGTGGAACTTGTCCGATCGGAAATCGATTCACGTACCGATAACATGGATTGCATAGGGGAAAGCAATGGATACACAAAACGATGGAAAAGAAGAGAAACTTGAGCTACGTGGACAAACGTTCGACCGTCCGTCCTTTTGCACCAACCACACTAATGTGAAATACAATCGAATTGCGCGTCTCTCTCTCTCTCTCTCTCTCTCTCTGATTCGTCTCGGTAATTCGTCCAAACTACTTCTTTCAAGCTCGCTTGATGGCGTGAGGGACGTAACGATTGTGTAGACACGCAAAGAAGCAAGAGATTCGAGCAAATTAGACAGACGACTGCTTGTCTGACATCAATCAAAACATAAATCGTTTGCAGGAAGTCCCTTGTTGACTTCGACATCGAGATCAAGAAGCGCCTTCTGCTTCAGCACATGAGGTAATAGTAAGAGGACCCTTTTCAGGATCCTCTCTTCAATACTATTACCGAGATCATTTGAGATAAATAATCAGCTCAACACAACTGGATGACAGAAATAAAAGGAAGTAATCTTTGCCATCAACCACCATTATTAGTAAGGAAAATAAAGGAAGATAAAATTAATTATTAGACAAGTTAATTAAAATACTCGGACTATTGGCTTTAAGAAATGGATAGAAATCGAAATAAAATTAATAGGATTCAGTGGGATGATATTATATGTTTTACTATAAATGTATTAATTTATAATTAATATTAGGGTAACTGCGGTATTTACGCCGCGGGGGGATTTACACCGCAGGTGTCAGAAAAA